>JAJHUR010093247.1:0-23810 GCA_027495735.1 Lutjanus campechanus
TCTACGTTTACAAAGGACATCAAGTAAGAATAAAAAATGCACAACTAAGCATGTCTATTTTCAAACATAATACAAAAAAAATCCTCAGTGCCACTTCCTCTCAATGATTCAGAGGCAAAGGTTGCATTGGCAGGAATTGGACAGCCTTTTCAATTACTCTGAAGGTCTCTGGAGAGCGTGATGCAGATGCAATTAGCAAATTAGCTCTTAAAGGAACAGTTACACAGCCAAAGAGGAGGATGTAATAAATCAATATCTACACCGTGCTTCTAGTAAGAGGATGAGTTTTCATTTTTACACACGAGCTATTTTGAGAAATTGCAGGATTGCCAGAATGTATATTGATGTTTTATTTATGGAGCGAGAATGTCACTGCCTATAACATCGAGACATTGGCTGCTAATAGTTTTTACTGCTCTGCATTGCAGCAGTAGGAGAGAATTACATTTATTCAGCTGGAAAGGAAACCTGACAGATAGATACAGCGTAAACCCTTTATAGTAAGAGTCAGAAACTATTCACTTTCTGTAGAGCAGTGAGAGAGAAACAGGCTTCTAATTTTTTTTTTACACTCGGTGATTACTCTGACTGACTGCACACTTTGATTCTGGACATATAGTATACTGTATTATATTCAGATAGCGTGACCATCCTACTGGTAAAGAAGGAGATTTTGTGGTGTTACATTTCACTCGACTTTTCACAAATCGTTTAAACTGACAGCTCGCCGTCCTCGTCGGCCTCAGAATGACCTCCGCTTTATCAGACTTACCCAAATCCCGCGACGAGACGGCAAAGGAGGAAGAAGCCGTATCCCTGGACGAAAGATGACAGGAAGGCGAAAAAGCCGTTCGTGGACATGCAAATGAGGAGGCACTGTCTGCGGCCCACTTTGTCAGACATCCCTCCCCAGAAGAAGGCTCCAACCATCATCCCCAAGTAAACAACACTGCCTGCAAAAATGAGGGGGAAAGAGGGTTGTGAGTCTTTTTTTGTCATCTCTGCATGTGCATATGTTTTTATAAGGCTGCATGTTTTAGTATCTAGGACTAAAAGCAAAATTTTTGGACTTGGCTGTCTAACAGAGATGATGTTAATGCCAGTACTCTCATCATTTTTCATCTGCAAGGTAATAAATGAATCACGTCCCACAGTCTTTTGACATGCATGGAATGATTGGCTAGATTATCCTCAAAAAATTATACATGGTCTTTCAGAATACCTTTTAAAGGGCAACTCCATCACTGCTAGCTTGGTTAGCCGTGACTCAGCACCAGGGTGCTGGGAGAGAAAACTTGTAGCCATCTGAATGTCAAGCTGGCCTCCATAGGCCGTGAATTCACTGGGAGCTCTCAGTCTAGGAGGAGTCAGCTAATAGGATCGCTGTCCCTCCTTGCATTACATCCATGGACTGCCATAACAGCATGACTGGCGAGGGAGCATAACGCACAGTGGTACTGACTGCTGTAAAAGCCAATCAATGTCTGTGACAAGCACCTCCCTATAGCCGCCTGTTTAACAGGAAACACGTAACCACTTAGCACTCTGCTAGCCATTTCATATAGGAGCTTTAAACTAGGGGGTGTGCAATAAGTGGACTACACAATTAAACAACCAGCGCAGTTTGGCAGTATTTTAAGGGGGGGGGGGAATGAATGTAGGCTGTGTCAGAATATACTGATATGTAACTACTCAACTGGAGGAATGTGTAACCACATTCAGCACAGACACAGACATTAACCTGCAAGCAGAGCAGCTACATTGTATGTCAGGCTGGGAGCTAACGTCAGCTTCGGGTGAATGGTGTCGTCGTTTAGCATTTAGTGGGTTGTTGTCATGATTTGAAGAGTAATGTGCAGCGTTCAAACTGCACAGCCCAAAGTGGAACACATTTCAGTGATATTTAAAACATTATTTGGCCATTGTAGAATGTGATTAACGGCTGCAAAATACACTTAATACATGCAGTATTTTTTAGACAAAGTTTGACATTAACAATTTTGCTCAGAGTGTTTTCTTGCTGTTGGACTAGCCGACTAGTCTAAATTAAAATTGGCATTTAATCAACAGGGAAATTAGTCGCCAGGAACATCCCTACTTTAAACCTGCGATAACTGATTTCTTGTGCCATGTGGGAGCAGTGGAAACAAGCTGTGAACGCAAGATCTGCATACTACCACCTTATAAACTTGATGTGCTAACTTAGCCAACAGCTCTCTAGTTACACATCCAGCAGCTACTGGCCACCTGGCACATTTCAGTCTGCCTTCCTTTTAGCTCTGTTAATGGTCTCCACTAACTCCTGAGGGAAATATCTGGCTCTTTAGTTGCTAATTGTGTGAACTGTGTTCACCAGCTAGCTGCTAACTTTGCCTGTCTGTTGTTTAGGTTTGTGCAAATAGTGTAGAGTCAATGTTCAGAGATTTTTCATTGAAAATGATGATATAAGAGCACTTGAGAGTGAACCAAAAAAAGTTACAGGCCTTAAAACAAAGTCCGGTTCTTTGCTTCAGCTATTTTTGTTTCAGCCATTAGAATTGTCTTGCTCAAAGACACAGTGGCATGGGGATACACTTTCCCTGCTGCTAACAGTTTGATCTGAAGACCTTTACAGATTTTTATTCTTATATCACCATTCACCACAAAATACTCAAAGTGAACTTAGGGAATGACATTTTGAAAATATCTCCCCTATAAGTAGTCTTATCCAGCCAACACTGACTCTCAGCCAAGAAGTGTTTTAGGAATCGTGTCCTCTAAATGTGCCTCTGCTGGCAAATAGTGAAGTGTCAAATTAAAATATGAAGCAACATTAAGCTTGTGCTTCCATTATTGCTGAACGTTCATCAGTGCATTGGAAGTTATTTTGAATGACTGAGTCCATATGCTAAACTTACAGATGATCAAAGGGAAAATAGACTGCTGATAGAAGTGCTGATATTACTCAGAATGTTTTTAAACATGAGTTACATATTAGATTTTCTAATATTATTATGTCAAGAAGAGTTTGCTGCATGTATAATTTTCAAATTGAAGCTACAGTATTTCTGCTCCTCTGGCTGGATCCTAAAAATTGGAGCATTAACTGATGACAGTGAACCTGACACCCAATTGGAAAAACCTCGGCCCCAGTACACTCTCACGTTGATAAGTAAATACAGTGTGTAAAAGACTGAAAACAGGCTCTGATCAATGGGGAGACAAATGTGAACAGTAATGCAGGGTGACTTTACAAAAGGGCCCGCTGCTCTCTTTTAATCTCTCTCATCACAAATGGGATCAATGCTCCAACAAAACAGCATCGATTTCTCCCAATGATCATCATGATTCTGCTCTGGAAAGAGGAGCCCATTATTACTGCTTTAGTCTGTATTGTATGTGGCATTGTGTGGTTAGAAACCTTCGTGGATGCTGCAAAGAGAAACTCAGAGTGGATTTATCTCCATTTTCTTTTTAAATGTTAGGCTAAAACACTGAATCATTTACAAACAGATAATATTACAGTAATATTCCATATCTGTATTGAAACTTAAGTTTCAATACATCCTCACAGCTATATGACAGAATAGGTCGTTTACTCCCAAATCAGACAAGACATTATTATAGGTGGAGAGTAGTGGCAGTGACAGGCTTACTGGACCTTATCTACATTGCGAAAGTCATGTGACATAACTCACATGGTTTATATTGTCAAATGGTTGCAGTTTGGTTAGATTTGGGCAAAAAACTACTTGGTTAGGTTTAAGAAAAGATCGTGGTTTGGGTTAAAGTAACTATTGAAGTGACACAACAGATGCCACATCCATAATGAAATTTTAAGTTTCTTAAAACTTTATATAAATCTATGTTTACTTTTGTCTCAAACATGAGTCAAACCCCAGCCTCCCAGCTGAAAAGTCCCGTGTTTGTTTGAGCCACCCATCCATCACAAAACTACATGGTTTGGTGTCATCTTGGGGAAAAAGAAACATTTATTAGACGGCATTATTGTCAGTTGTTAGCTTGCTTCTCCAAAATGGGTGACAGAGAGAATACAAAAGAAAAAGAAGATGAATGCATTGTTCTCCTTGAAGAATATGGAAAGCACAAGCACAAAACACAAGTAACAAGTAACAGCAACAACAAATACACACAGGCAGATGATGTGGCAAGAAGTAACTAACAAAATCAATATGAGAACTCTGTTATTTAACAAACTGTAGATGAAGTCATGAAGGAATATTAAAATATTACTGTGGAAGCATAAAAAGGGGACACCCAAACACTGACCCAAACAAAAACTGGTAAGTTTCAATAGAGGCTAATGTTATTATATGAGACAGAGTTGTGTCAATGTTTGGCTAGCTAGCCAAATCAGCAAATTTCAAATCTATTCTCTGTGCAGTGAGTTTTCCCGTGAGTGTACTGGTGTCTCCTCCTCCTCTTCAATCACCATAAATTCAACCAATTGTCTTCTGTTCCACAAATTATTTCACTTATGGGCCCCTTAAAATTTTCTGAGGAGAACAGTTGCTAAGGACCTTTTAGCAACACATAAGGGACTTCAGTGGTTTAGGGCAAACACTTAAAGCAGACATTTAAATATTTTCCCTTACAGCATCCTAAGGAAATCCTTGGGGTGATTTTAGGCAACTCAGTTTTTCTTAAGGCATCCATAGATGAAAATTTAAAGGAACCTGGTTACTGGTTTAGAGGATGATGTACAGTATTTATAATTCCACACAAAACGAAGAGGATGTGAAAGTTACAGCCATATATGGAGTGATACGACTCCGCCGCAGGGACACTTTGTTCATCCCATTACGATTATCTTAATAGCGAGATGCATTTACTTTCTGTAATGTCTGCAGTCAGGTCTCTCCTCCTCTGCTGTGAGCTGATATCTGTTTGACTCTCTTGCTTCAGGGGTCAAAACCCAGCTATCTGTCACATTTGGCAGCCATCTAGATACTCGCCTGAAGGTACCATAAATTCAATTCTAAATTTAACGGAAGTCTTCAGTCTATGCACAGTTCATATTCGCTTCATTAAGGAGACGGTGCCCAGGCAAACACCCACTGGCCTCCCATTTAATTGTCATGCATCCAAACATCCAGAGGCCTTTTCATTTAGTTTCAGCACTCAACTTTCTACATAAATAATAAACTGTTGTTTTGGTTTGAGTTTTTATAGACACTGGCACAAAATGGATGGAAATAGAACATCTAATTCCTGTTACTTTAATGTCCTTTTAAAAAAAAAGAGTCATAAAACTATTGACTAATGAGTACAGCCCTCACAGGACAGTCCATTACGTAATGAATTTATTGATGTTCTGTCCGACTTGTTGCACGGTATCTCAGAGGATGATGTCAGCAGTGCCGGGAAAGAGGAGAGCTGTGTACTGTGGTGTAATATAATCCAAAAATAGCACAGACATCCTTTACCATTACGAGGTCCGTCTTATCACCAAAAGACCCATAGGTAGTTAGTGTGGCATTAACCTGCCATGGTCAGAAAATTATGATACATATTTCAACAGAATCTTGTGTCTTTTTCCTCCTATTTCTTCTTTGGTTATGAGTCACCCTCCACTTTCAGTGTGATGTCAGAGTGATACAGCCACATTTTCTGTAGCTTCTGGACTCGAACCAAGCCATGACTACACTTAGGTTGCAAATTTGTTCACAGGAACGGTCACACTGACGAGACAGATACACTGACACACTGATGAGACGTTCATATCTAAATTATGGTTTATTCTTCACAAACCTTTTTTTTTTTTTAATCTGAATTCTAATTGTAGTCAGCAGCTACGTATTATCAAAATATGAGTTTATTTCCTTTTCTTTAATGAAAAAATATGTACAAGGTTGTTTTTTTTCAGAGATCATGGTATTAACATTTTTACACTTAACAAAAATCTGACTACACATAAAAATATAGGTATTCTGCACCAAACAACTAGGTGGCAACATGCTCCAGAAGTGACTTTCTCACATTTTCAGAAAGCTGAACGGTTAATGGTCACTCAGTTAACCATCAAAAATACTTGGTTGATTCATTCATTTTCATAAACACACACAAAATTAACTGAAACTGACATCTCCTCATTGGATTGCCATAATATATTTCTTTAGATCTTTAAAAGCCAGTGTGCACAAGTTCGATTTGCATTATGTGCAGAAATATATGAGCAAGTAGGATGACAGCCATTACTGCATGGAGGTAACACATGAATTTAACTGACATTTTTTTGACACAAGCTGAGTAACACGTGGGTGCCCCGGGGAGTGCTTACATTTCACAGTTACACATAAACGCTTTGACGCCTGTGTGAGGTTTTCTATGTTCTTAAAGATAACAGACATGTAGTGGTGGAACCTGACAACCCTGAGTTCTGACTAAAACTGCTGTCTTGTTCAAGGTTGGGTCTTGTGTTAAAGTGTGTAAAGTGTGTAGGAGAACCTACTGTGTCCTCAAAAAATGCAAAACGACAGCCCATTCCCATTCCAAGGTTGTCAAATATACTGACATTTGTCACCATCCTTTGACAACTCATTCAAATCCCAAACTAAACCTAAATGTGAAAGTATTTTTTCTGCCTAAACCTTGCTTTCTGTCAGCATTTTATACAGCCGCTAAAGAGTCTTGTGCATCAGGATGAGATGTTGTGGGGTGGTTACAGTAAAAAACATGGTAGTGCAACATGGCGGTGTCCATGGAAGAAGATCCACCATTTTTATTTTCAGGTGATGACTAATGAAAACATACATGTGAATATTATATTTCATTTCTGCTATATTCTGCTAATAGATCCCTGTAAATCTTACACACTGAACCTTTAAACCTAAAATGAGGAGTCCATGAATTAAACTCACATAATGCTACAAAGGTTAAAGGTTATCCAACAATTGATATGTTTTGGGTTTTTTAAATAAATAAAAGGATAAATGTCTTGTGTTTTTGCTGGGGTGTGGTTATGAGAGTGTTTCCCTCGAATTTATTTCAATCTAAATTAACATATTCGCAAAAAGTTTACATCTGGTGTCATTATTTTCTCAGTGAACAATCACCATAGGTCAATCCCACTCAGTAATCCACCTCAGCTTAACAGTAACGGACATCACCCAGGAAATGTTTCAGTATTTCATTAGACCGATGTGCCACGCTACAGTCAGTCAATACTGAACACATTGGAAACCTTAAGGTTGGACCGCAAGAGCTTCAACCAGAGTATTCTGATTAATGAAAAACCCTCCCTGAGAGAAATCACCCACTACTGCCCTGCCATTGATTAAGAAAGGCTATAAATGTCTGTGTTTTCTCAGGCCTGCAGAAAAGGGGATACGTTACAGACTTCAGCTCAGTTCAGCCTAATTTCAAGATGCCAACTGGTACAGACTGTTTCACCGTAAGAGTCTGCAAACCAGCAGTGAATTTGGACTTGATGACCCATATAGACTCTGAGCACCGTCAGAAAATGACAGTGTGTCAGGAGACCTCTCAGGCAGAAGCAAAAGGTTTTGTCCCATGGCACTCCGTTGAGATGTCAAAACACATCTTCAGGAACGGTTAATATTCAGAAAATATTCACGGGCACACCCTAAAAACACAAGACAAATCCACATGGAGTCTGTGTTTTAGGCTCAGATGTGGAGTAAAACACTGCTACAATCATGCACTCACACACAGGACCAAATAGTAAATGTAATCCACAGATTCAAATATTACAAATACATCTAATCTCTTTTGGTGTAGCTAAAGTAGCCACTGGGGAACTAGATGAAGGAGGGAAGATTTTAAAAAAATGAAAATTTATACAGGAGCAAGCGCAAATGCAAGCAAATCAAATGTGTGAGCAGCAGAAGAAAGAGCAAAAGCAATGAAAGGGGGGTGAGAGAAGAGAGAAAAAAAGGTAATGAGGGAGGAGAGCTCAGTAATTGCCAGATAGGGTGAGAGAGGGGGAGGAAAGGGAAGGCCCTGGTGCAGTGTTTTCTGTCCTGTCACATCCCGAGGAGCCCCCTGAGACCCGTGGGAGCGCTGAGCTGCATCACGACCTCTTCTCTGATTTCATGCTTTGATGCTCTTCACTCTTAGTGGTGCAAACTGTTTCAGCGCTGCGCAGAACACCCGTCCTGTTTTATTCATAATGATGATGCTATCGTACAACAGCGTGCCCGTTGACTCTCCCGGTTTGATATTTCTCCACTCTTTTCTCTCTCTTCACTTTGATCTTATTTTATCTCCACTCTCGTTTTGTGCCTCTGTTGTCGACCTTTCCTCCGTTTCTTCCTCTCTCAGCTTGTGTCTTCTCCTATTGCTTTCCAATTTCTTGGCTCGCTTCTCATCTCCCTTCCCCATTTCTCCTCCTTTTCTACCCTCTTCACCCCTGTCCTCTCTTCTCCTCTGTGCGCCCCTTCTCATTTATTTGCCTTAGTTTCCTCTTTGCTCCACTGTCATCAGCTCCTTTACACTGAGCAGCGTGTAATCACATTTGTACTACATCGTGTCAGTTTGATCGGATTCATGCCTCCGTCTTCTGCCACCTCCGCAGAAAAAGAGATTGAAGCTTTTTTGTCATATTTAAGTCATATCAGTGGGGGCAGGATTTCAATGAAATCTATATGAAAGTAGCCTATTGTAGGGCTTAGAGTGCAGGGTTTAAAATGACTCACTCAGCGGCAGTAATGATACAACCTTCATTACATTAAAGACTGTGGATAATTCGCATGAAATATAGTGATGCTATGAACCCCCGATAAGAGCGAGCAGTTAGACATGCTTTACTTGTGGCTGATATTGCTGGTGGCAGCAGGTTTGGTCCATATGCGTGCACACACACTCAGTCCCGTCACACACTCCCACCTTCCTCTCCCATACAGACACAGTCACATTCTCCCACACAATGTGGAGCTGCACTACTCAAGTAGTGTAATCTCCGCAGTGACGCTGCGATCTTACTGCAGTTTAGCCATGCTCAACTGCCCCTGGACCACACAGCCCCACACAGCCTGCCAGCTGGCTCGTACAGACGGGGAGAAAGAGGGGGAGAAATACTGTGGAGACGGAGCTTGAGAAGGGACAGGGAGTGATGCTGGGAAATGAAAAAGCCCAAGAAAGAAAGAGAGCAGAAGGCAGAGAAGTACGGATGAAATAAAGAAGGGGATCAAGAGAGGAGGGAAACACCGTTGGACTGAAGGGGCGATTTCCAAGATGATATCCAAGCCGATGTGATAAAATGGCCTCTTCGGTGCCTTTCCAGTGGACAAAATGTGAATTCTATGCTGCCCCTCTGGTGGACAAAATATGACAAAGTACTCTCTAGACCGCCCTTACAGCAGACAAAATATGAAAAAGTGCCCTCTTGTGTGCGCTTCCAGTCGACAAAATGTCAAAGGTGTCCTCTTGAGTGCCTTTTACCGTGGACAAAATGTGATAAAGTGTCCTCTAGTGTGTGCTTCCAGTTGACAAAACATGATGAAGTGTCTTCTATGGTGCTCTTCCTGTGGAAAAAATATGGTAAAGTGCACTCAAGGGTGCCCTTGCAGGGGACAAAACTTGATGAAGTGCATCACTTTTGAGCCCGCATGGTGGTGAGTCCACCATTGCAAAGTAGGTTAAGAGAGACAAAGGTACAAGAGATCAGAGGACAGTAAAGTTAAGATGAATAAAGAGGAGGATCAAGAGAAGAGGGGAAAGTATCGGCGGCAGAGAGGGAGAGGTGGATGTTAAATGAAAACGGGGAGAGCTGAGTTGACAGAGTCGGAGAAATGAGAGGAGTCTCAGCAGGGGAAAGAGAGAACAAATAAGTAATGATAGGGTGATGCGCTCCCATTGTCTGTTGTGTCTGAGATGATAGCTGAGCCTCTCCCTCACATTGTTGCTGTACTGAATACCACCAATCTGCCACCTCTTTGCTCCCATCCACCCACACCTCTCTCCCCATTACTCCGCTCTAACTTGGCAATCTCTCTGCTTCAGAGCTGTCCCTCCTCCTCTCGTCTCCTCTCCCCTGTTCATCACACATATTGCATCTCACAGCGCTTGTTTTCCCTCCTGCTTCCTTCCCACATCGTCCACTCACTCTAATTTAAAGTACAGACAGCATTTCACCCCCCTCCCCCTTCCTACCCCAACTCTCCATCCTTCATTCCCATGTAGCATTGAAGATTCCTGCAAGAGAGGGATACCGGTAGGGCCAAAGTGAATTCTGTAATCTAATCAGCATTTCAGTCATCCATCCTATTCAGGCCTTTGCGTTTTTTCATACTGCATTATCCCATTACGCTCAGCTCAGTCCGTGCAGCTTGCCTCTGTCTCTGCCTGTTCTGTGGTTAATGGAGCTGCACAATGCAACTATGATGGGAGTCCAACTCAGGTGGAACTAACCAAACACCAAATGCCTATTTTGCCTACTTTGCAATTCAAATGTTTTCACGGTGTTAACTAAAATTTCCAATAAAATAAACGTTTCATCCTGCTCTTTGGTCAGCAGTCAACAGTGAAAGCTATTTGAGGAGTTAATTTACAAAAACAGATAAACAAACCTCTACTTTGATTGATATTCCCCTGAGTGCACAATTAAAAAAAACATGATGTATGAAAAAAAAAAAAGATATCTCATCAAAACAACTCTGTTTGATTGATATTCCTTGGAGTGCACCATAAAAACATGATTCAGGAAAATAAATAATTGTTTTTGCAAATGAGCTCTTCATTTATTTGGGGGGGGGGGGGGGGGGGGGTTGGGGTATTTTTTTCATCAGTCATTCTTGCTGAATGGCCACTTTACAGCTCACTCCATTGTTGGCCACGCAGACTAACGTGTGCCCTGTCTGAAACACGTTGCATCGCCATCCATCTCTTTTCAACCACCAATCAGCATGACTACATGCACACAAGAAACACGGCTCATCTGAGACTCAAGTTATGCAACAAATCCAAGAACATATTTACATGCACTGTACTAAGCTAGTCACTGTAAATCTGCGTATAGATGGGCAGGTCAGTAATCATATTTCTCCTCTACCCTTGACCATTACTTACTAACATTAGACAGTGATATAATAGGCACTGAAAAGACTGACACTGTAGTGAGAGAGCACAGTTTTTCTTCACAACATGACTGAGTCTGAGCAAGTATTTTAGAAAAAGTCAAAATAGTCCGCCAACTCCACCAGTGGCTGACTTGTACAACCGTGCCAACGCAGTCTCCCTCTTTCATTTGCTCAACCACCTTTTCCAAAAGGTTGGTGCTGCGATATTTGTGCATATCTAAAAACCTGCTGATGTCCAAGTCTTTGTCCTTGGGACCAGAAACGTGGGCTTTTCTTTTGTGCCGGCTTCTCTACCCCAACCTTGCAAATTGTGGTAAAAACCCCAACTGAGATGCCTATTCTGAATCAGCTGTGCGTGTCTAAAGATGTTCCTAAAACCTGAATAATACCAGCATATCCCACGTTTTATCAGAAAATGCTAAATTTAGAATAAGGTTTCATTTGGAATATCCAAACAAATCAATTGTCAAATTCAGTATATTGTCATATTCTGTGTTGTAGTGGAAAATTAGTGTGCATGTAAACATAGTCAGTGATACAGTACTCTTTGTGATGTACCTGCTCACACATAAAAAGCCATTTAGAAAGTGGTTATACATTGCCATTACATTCCTTGCTTACTGTCAGGTGACATCAGAAAGTCGACTGTAATCTAATTATTTTAGTGCATGGAAATGCACCAAGTGAGGAGTATCATGTGGTGGGTGTAACACAGGTGGAAAAACCCCTTCCATACAGCCACAACCAACCAGCATGAGTCGCAAGTGCAGCAGAAACAAGCACATGATCCCTCACTGACTTCCTACATGCTATAAATGCTAAACCTGTGGTAAACTGAACATACAACCAAGCCACAAGTTATAAAACTGTGCACGGATCTGTGCATGATTGGGTGTGTCTCCTGTTAGCTTTTCTTTATCGCTACCACCACCACACCATCGCATCTTATTGTAAAGCTGTCACAGCTAAATAAGAACTTTGTAATCCTGCTTGGTTAAATAAAGGTTATCCATACAGTACAGACCAACCTAGTTAAAGTCATCCACAGATTTAACTGGCTGTTGTTTAATTCTGCACTTCAAGGCAATAAAGTATTGCCATGGCACCTGTAAAACATCAATTCACTTTGTTAGGTGTAATTAAGTGTAATTACTCTGGAAAACTCCAAATGGATACCAACAAGGTCATAGTAATCATGTAGGCTATGCTCAGACATGCACGCACACACACACACACACACACACACACACACCAATCATGTGCACCTCAACAGGGAGGAGCCTGGGGCCAATCAGTAGGAGAAAGGAGAGGAGAATGGGGGAGGATGGCAGAAGAAAAGAGAGGCACATAGAGAATGGAGGGCGAGAGGGAGGGACAGGGGATGAGGGGTAGAGTCACGAACAAGAAGAAGCAGAGCGTAGAGCATGAATGCCTCCAGGACTTTGCTTGGCTAGAGAGGCAGAAAAGAGTTTACATGGATACTTGGAAAGAGACAGAAAAATGAAGGTGCACCGTACACAACATCTTGTGAGGATTTCACAGTGACCCCATACAAACATATTATAAAACTGTCTAAATAATACAATAAGTATGATATTCATACTTCCAGCCTGAGAAATATTTGTATTTAGTATCATGACATAAGATATCATAATGCATTGATTATTTTTGCCAAATGAATAAATGTGTATAAACAAAAGTAGGTTAAGTATGATTAAGTAATTAGGATACCAAAAAAGGTAACTGTATTCAATTAGAGTTAGTATTACAGATTAAAAAAGAGGTAATCAGATTACAGGGATTATTAGAAGGATTACAATTTTAAAATACATTTTAAAATAAAGAATATACCACAATGTGCAGTGCACCAATACTACAAAATGTGGTGCAAAACCGTTGCGCTGGTGGCGCAGGTGGATTTGCTATCTTACACTGGCGCAGTTACCATGTTTGCCACTTCTGCAAGATTGTGAATGAACTTGCGTCTGGTCTGTGCGGCCATGAGCGGCAAAAATAAAAAAATAAAAAAGACGACATAATGAAGGTGTGGCCCAGCACATTTGCTGTCTTGTGCTCAGCGCATTGGAGTAAACTTGTGCTTTAGACCAGCTAAAACCTGGTCAAAGTGCAAAGTCTGTGCCACAGTCGGTCTGTCTGCACAAGATAGCACCTGGCACGTTTGGCCAAGGCACACACACACACACACACACACACACACACATCTCACACATCTCCACAATCACAAAACACCTTCACTTATGTTCAGTCTGTTCCCCACACAGGAGTGTGGATTAGTAAAGTGTCCTTTGAACATATTTTCTATCAGCGATTAAGTGTAAATATTGAAGTTAAAAGCGTGCAAGTGAGTGTGTGTCTCGCACCTGGTTGAGGTGCACACACACATCTCCAAAATTACAAAATACCTTTCATTAATGTTAAACAGCTTGCACGTATGTGTGTGTGTGTGTAAATTATTCTCACTAAGGAATCAGGAATTATTATTTCTAATTATGAAGCCCAATAAATCTCACTAGACCTGCAAAGTGCACACAGGACAGGATCACAGCTGTCAGATTGTCTGTAACAGATCAGTCAGCATGACAGCTGGAGGAGCTATAATGTTTATGTCTGCGTGTTTATCAGGATCCAGAAAAACAAGGTTTGAACGATTATGATCTTATATCATTATATCTTACCATGAGACCAGCTTCAGCCAGTGGAGCTTCATAATAATGACAATACTGAATTATAAAATATTTCATAATTTCTTCAACCTCTTAAGGGTGATCAGAGCTGACTTTCTGATTGATTTATTGCATGCTCGGCCTAAACTCGCCTGTGAATTAATCAAGGTACTTGGGCACAGCTGATAGGTGTACCCCACTGTGCACTGATGGCACAAGGGGCGTGACAGGACAGGATACCCCTGCGCCACCGGTGCAAGACGGCAAGAGTGGACACACCACTGTGCATTGTGCTTTCCACTTGCACTTTAGATCAGCGTAAGATAGGGCCCCATGTGTCTCACAACACTACTCTAGTCTGGCCTACTGCTACTACTACTGCTACTGAAAAATATTTTTGGACTGTAGGTGGTGATGTTATATAACAGGTAATAATAATTGTATTGGAATACATTTTCAAAGTAACCCTCCCAACCCTGGTAATAACATATTTTACATAAATATATACATGCATTTGATATTTTACAATTTCACCAAATGTAATCCAAAAATCCAAACTTTCAGTCACAACCTTCATTCTCGACGAGGCCCTGCCGTATCAATTTTGCATCAGATGTTGCGGTGCAGTTGATGTATTGTCATGTCTCACTGTGGCAGTTACTATCTAAGGTCTGTGTGTGAATTAATGTCCTCGCCACTCTGGTACTGACACAGTGAGTCAGCCCTCTGTACTCTGCTCCGTGGTGATGGATTATACACCTGCAGCCATTGGGACTGCTGGGACTCCTGCTCGACACACAGAGCACACAGGGAATACTAGCTACCCTCTTAATCCTGACACGGAGACCAGTGGACCGAAACACCTCATCCATGTGAAACACAGCCAGGATAAAGTGTGACACGTATAGTACAAATACACAGAAGTAATCTTATGTTTTAAGATAAACAATATTCCACAGAAAGTAGCGAGGCCTTTCTTTTTGTGCAGTTTGGACTCTGTATAATAATTCAAACCATGTAATGTGTTTACACTGAGAAAACGACAAAATGGATAATACTTGTGTACTAAAAGGGTTTAATTTGTGTCTGAATTATTAAATACAGGTAAAGTGTGTACTTATTGCATACTATTGACTATATAAACATGGACAATATGACAGTTTCCCAAAAACATGAAGCAAAAATATCTCAATTGGCCCCTGGTGGCTGGCTGTAGTATAGATCATAAACCCTGCCTGCTCCATGTTAGCAGATGGGATATGGGCCAAACTAAAAAAAATTAAAGTACACATCGATTACATTTTGGTTTCTGGATGGGACTTATCATTAGGCATGGCTCAGGAATTTTGAAATTATAGGCCCCACGTTATCATGGGCCCCATAAAACACCTCATAAACTTATGGTTAAGAAAGTTTTGTTTGTTTGTTTTACTTTTTGATAATTAATTATGTCTTCATAAAATGGCATCGGAATGCTTCATTCACGAGTGTCTCGCAGCCTCTCCACTAATTTGGACTATTCAATGATCTTACTGTGCATCTGCAGAAATGATTCAAGAAGACAGCAGCCAACTCGTGTACTCAAGCGACTCAGCATGGTGTACAGACTGGTTAAGAATGAAGCGAAGCTGCGCCAGCGATGCTGAAAAAGATGCAAGTGGGAGGACACTAAAAGATAATACCCACCTCAGCCACAGCCTGTTCACCCTGCTGGCAAACCACCCCTGGTTCCTGTCATTTCAGGTCAGTTCTCATTGCGCTGATGTATTGTATGTTCAAGTGCTTTTTCTTCAGATTTCAGGTTTGGTTGTAATTACTTATTTGGTGCTACAGCTATTCAGCTGTTTACGTCCCTCCCCCTAGTTTAGCTAGCACAAATAGATGTTTTCACATTCAAGAAAATTCTCAAGCACACACTGGGTCTCTTACCAAGCCATCCTGAGCTGGAGTTCGGCACACACATGTCTGTCTCTGCACTGGGCAGCACGAAGCCCACCACGAACACCTCCACCCCATCTGACATGAGGGCCAGCCCGAGCACCAGGAAGAGCTGCCACTGGAACCTCCCGTGACCACACTCCTGGATGATCAGCTCGTATTGTTGGGCCAGCTCCTCCTCATCAGCCTGTCTCTCCTCCTCCAGCACCTTACGGTCCCTTGTGGCATCTGACATCGGTTGCCCCAGCGCCACCTGGCCATCCTTATGCTTCCTGTCCGAGGGGATCCCCTGGTACTCGCCCTCGTAGATTTCATCCTCGTCATCGTGGCCCTCTGTGGCATCGCTGGAGCCCTCCTCGTTGTCATGGTAGCTCTCTCCATCCTGCCTCGGGGGGTTCCGGTAGAAATCCTCATCTTCATCCTCCTCATCCTGGAATCTGCTGTAGTTGCGATGAGATGAGTATTCATCTGTGGCACGGTCCACCACCTTGTTGACTTTCTTTGTCGCATGCCGTTTGGCCTCTTTGACCATGTCCTTGGCCCCCTTAGTCAGGGAAGTCCTGTTATTGTAAGTGTCCTCCATTGTGGTAGGTCTTCACGGGGGTTCAGAGGATACTTAGAGGTAGAGGAAAGAGGGGCAAGAGGGGTGAATGTACGCTGGCGGGGGAATCGCAGGAATGGTGGGATCAGTGGGTCTTGAGATGCAGCAGGGAAGGAAACTCTTGAGTCTGCAGTCACCACAGGAGATAACCCAAAATGGCTGTGGCAATCATCGGCCAGGCTGAGAGAGATGGGGGAAGGGTAAGAGACAGACAGATAAAAAAGAGAGGAAGAGGGGTAGGGAAGAGATCAGAGAGAAAAGAAGGAGAGAAAAAAAGAGGGAATGTTCATCAGATAGTGCCTGTAACTCATGTCTTCTCCGCTACATCGATAACTATCCCAGACTAACAGGTGACACCCCACTGACAGCACATACCCTCTTTAATCATTCACTCGCCATTCTCCCAGGACTTTTTAATCATTTGGAGTGATGTGAGGAAAAAAGGCTTTGGCTGTATAGCTCTCCGTTTTGATTCAAAATGAATATTCAATTTCCAGGGGCACTCTCCTTCCTCTATATTTCATGACTTGGACATAGTTTTTGAAGAGACGAGCATTTTAAACAGAGATGCTGAATCTGCTGACTCATGATCAGCTCAGAGGAACAGCAGCTAATAAACAAGGCTCTGCCCGAAATCAATTTGCCCCCAATAAAGAGCTGGTTTATTATAATGGGAGTGACGATCCAACCGGAACAGCACTGTCATATTTAATCCGTGCAAAGGAAGGAGGAAAGGAGAAATGGTCATGACTGGATACATAGATAAACACACACACAGACACGGGTACATAGTAAAAACACACACACACACACAATAGCTACACTCTTAAAAATAAAGACCTAGAACTAGAACCATAAAGGGTTCTTCAGCTTGTCCCCAAAGGAGAACCCTCTCTAGTTTCTGGAAGAACCTTTGATAAAAGTCTCACTTGGAACCCTCTCAGGGGGTTCTACCTACAACCCAACACAAAAGGTTATATTTAGAACCATCTGTGAAAGGCTTCACCCAGAACCCCCGATGAGAGGTTCTACGAAGAACCCTTCTATGGTGTAATGGTTCCACCCAGAACCATCTCTGGGGTTTCTATCCAGAATTTTTCCACCTTCTAGGTGTGAACAAGAACCAAACCAAAGAGTTCTGTCAATTAACTTTTTATATTACAAGGGGTTTATCTGGAACATACACAGAGGGTTCTACAGAGAACCTTTGTATATTCAAAGGTTTTCATCGAGAACATGCTAAGCGGATTCTACCGAGAAACCTTTTATATTCTGAAGGTTTCATCTAGAATACACTTGGACGGTTCTACCGAGAACATAGTTATATTCTAATGGTCTTATCTAGACCACACTCATGGGTTCTACCAAGAAGAACCTTTTTATATTCTAGAAGTTTTAGCTCAAACACACCCAGGCTGTTCTACACAGACCCTTTTCATATTATGGTATGAAGAACTCATGACGATACAGTACTTCAACAATCCCCTAGTCGTACAAAGAACCCTTGACAAATCCATTCTTCAAAAGGGATTCTTCAGAAGCAAATGGTTCTGAGTAGAACCTAACCCCCTTTGGAACCCTTATTTCTGAGAGTGCATCCTCTTCAGTCCCTGATTTGGTGTCTTCGGGCATCTTTAACGCATAAAATGGGTCACACATAAACAGACGCACAGAAAAACTCACACACCCAAACATGCCACACACATATGTGAGCGTGCACTCACAGCATGAGTGGGGAAGCCCTCTCCCATCTTGGCAGGCCAGTGCTGATGGGAGGGAGACCCCGGCCTAGCAGTGCATATGATGTAACACGATTTCATGGGTGTTCAAACTGTGATCCACAGTTCATCATCACATTGCCTCCACAGGTTCACTCTGGCTTGTTTACTCTATAATTCAAACAGTCAGTTAAATGAGAAAATGTTTAATTCTTCATGAAACATTTTCAGTTAAGATTGCACACTTATGCGCAGAGCCCTAGTAATAATTATTAAAAAATACCATTTAAAGTTAACTGTTTCAGTGCCAGGATATCATTTTGGACAATAATATTTCTTGTTAAACTCTAAAATATCCTGCCTCCATTACACATCTTTGTCACAAGTGTTGATCACTTTTGGGGGATCATTGCAAAAGTGTGTTTTTATAAATATATTCTATACATTATAATCTGTATAAAGATTATGTCAGTCAACATATCAATACAGGATTTTTTTTTTACTAACATCAGTATTGTCATCAGCCCCAAAAACCCATTATCAGTCAGGCCCTACTTAGGAGAAGGGTGGAGATGGTCCAGAACTGTCCAGAGAGAGAGAGAGAGAGTGTGTGTGTGTGTGTGTGTGTGTGTGTGTGTGTGTGTGTGTGTGTGTGTGTGTGTGTGTGTGTGTGTGTGTGTGTGGTCAGAGCTGTCCAGTGTGTGCGGTTCTCGAGTGTCTAGGAGCTGCTCAACACAGCCTCTAATGAACACTGAAGCCTTGTCAGGAGGACACAAATCACAGGGCCAGCTCCAGCTCCCATAATGCAATTTTACTGGGCAAAATGACACTGCTGATTCAAGGTGACTCTGCTAATCCCTTTTGGCTCATTGGATGACTCCTGTGCTCATGGGCACACTCCTTTACACATGGACTGATAATTTTTTAATACCTCCATTGACACCCGTGGAGCCTCACATACAGTCATAAGGATGATTCATAAAGACAGATTTTCTAGCAATCTGTGTTTTTTTTTTCCAAATGCAACTGTTCACCTTAGTGGTGAGCTGTACATTGCAAGGGTTAACGTATGATTAGTGGCAAGATTTTACCTTTTTTTCTCCTTGTCCTGTATGATGGTAACAACCGCAGAAGATTGCTATCCTGTATAAACTCTAGTGCCTGGTTGCATAAAACCACTGAGGCTAAAGTTTCCCTCAAGTTTTCTCAGAAGTCTTTGGAAAAAAGATATTTGCATAAAATCACCAGAAGAAGAATCCTTAAACCTTTAATCTCAAACTGTTTACACATAGCTACTTAAGTATTCCCTTATGCACTGCTAGAACGATTTTCCTGTCGGGGAAAGAAAGCTCTTGCAAGAGTGACCATTTTAAGCTAAAAAATGATCTTTCCTTAACCCTTACCAAGTATTTTTTTGGTCCCTAAACTACCCAGATTTTAACCACAGCACTGTCACATTATAAAACATAATTAGTTTGTACAACGTGCACAATGAAGAAGCAATACATACAAATCTTGCTAGAGTTTAGTGAATCTAGGGACTTGTTAGCTACATTGTTTTATTCAAACTTATCAATTTTTTCTTGGCTCCTGTCGATGTTAGCCTGTCTCCTTTCTTGTGGTCACAGTAATATTTTAATATTTCTTCATTACTTCATCTACAGTTTGTTTCACGGCAGATTTGTCACATTTTTCTTGCCACATTTTCTGCTTGTGCATATTAGTGATGGCTGAGTTGAATTAACTTTAGATTATGTGCTTGTTCATATTTTCAGATAACATTCTCATCTTCTGTCCAGTTTGGCTTTCTTTTTCTTTTTGTTTTCTCCTTGTTGTCCATTTTGAAGAAACTAGCTAATACAAGCTAACTAAGTGTGTTTGCTAAGCTAGCTAACAACTGACAATAATGGGCTGCATATGAAATTCCATACTAACATGCTATTTAGTATGCCAAAACTGTATGTCAGATTTTTTTAGTTTGTCAAAAACCTTAGTATGAAATCAACAGTGAAACCAATAAGATACATACTATTTCAACAACAACATAATAGACAGTGACCAAAGAACCTCTGTGTAACATTAATAATGCTTCAATTTAAAGATAAGTAAGGTTTCACTTAGCTAGGTAGAATATATTAATTTTTAAAATTAAAATTAGTTTGTCGCCGGCATGGGTTGGCACAAGTTGGCAGAGGTTACCATGGTTACACGTTTCCAACAAGAAAAGAGCCTCTCGGGAAGTGGCGTGATGCACACTGAACAGTACATCCATAAAAGATATGCACTATTATTTATTTGCATGAAACTATGTTGAATGCTTGTACACATTTTGTGTATGTAGTGCATAGTATGTGATTTCGGACATACATGTCTCGTAGCATTAAAGAATGATGTGAGCGAAGCATTACTATGGTAACTGAGGTGCATATGTGTTGTATTAGTAACTGCTATGAAAGCTTTAGTCTAAACACTTAAGCAAGGAGACAAACTCGGAGGCTCTTGGATGAATCCCTTAGCTTTGGCAAATATTTTGCAGAGGGGACAAGCTTAAGTTTGAACCTTAAGGTGGTTTATGCAAGTGGGCATAGATTATTAGGGTTTCTCAAAATAATTCTTGAGTGTGGAACATTGAAGCTTCTTGTCATGTATGGAACTTCTCTATTGACTGCCTGTCTTTCAGTATAATGAATTCTGTATGCCTCAGTAGACTAACACCCTGTCAGGAGCGTGCCAGAGTTCGGTGGTGTCACTGAACTGATGCCATTTTTTGTTTCAGGATCAGGTCATGTTGGCTATCACATGTCATTTTTACTTAAAACTAGCAGGCGCACGTACACAGACTGGCAAAAGGGGACGTATCCTGGTGGAGCCTGCCTGTCAGGGAATCAATGGAGTGTATGGTGAGGCCCCCTGTCAGTGGTGATGAAGCTCAGAGGACACCCGAGCACATAGGCGACCAACCTCACCTGACCGCAGCTGACGAGACCCTGACAGCGCAGACAACCCGAGCAATGGGAGCAATCACAATCAAACTGGGTAACCACCAACACTCCCAGACAAACCAATCTCTGTTTTATTTCTGTGTTTCATTTTATGCTGTCCCAACTCCATTCCACTTCTTCGCATCTCTCTTATTTTTTGCTTTTGCTCTTCTCTTTCGAGCTCATTCTTCCATTTAAAATCTCCTGCACATTTTAGACCAGAACAAGCTCACAAGTGCAACATAGTTCTTGATCCAAGCCTCAATATCAGACAACACATCCCTCTTTGTAAATCCAGTATCATACATGCCTGCCAAGTCCTGTGTTTTCTTACATACATCTCATCTTCACTTCATTACATTTGATTATTTTACTGATACCAAATTAACATGGTGATGAGGAGATGTAAGAAACTGTATCCATACACCTTCCCAGGGCTCTCTAAAATTAGAACAAAGAGAGTTAATAAAGTGTATGTACTGATGCTGTGAACCATGGGAGGATCGCTGAAAATAGGCCTTGCTCTGGCTATACCCCCTGTCTGCATGATGAATAGTGGCCCTGCTTTCCTTCAACCTCTTTAGAATACAAAAAAAAAACAGTAGGGCCAAGTATCACTTGGCCCCAGATTTCCTTGTGCATGAACATAAAGACAAACGAGGAGGTTAGAGTTACACAGCAAGTTTCGGCCGTATATCCAACTCAGGGCAAGCAATTTGGGGAAAGTAAATACAATTATGTTAAAGGCCCAGTGTGGCCTTTAGTGGTGAGGTTGTAGATTGCAACCAACTAAACACCACTTGCATAACCCTCCCCTTCCAAGTGTGTAGATGACCTACATGAAAAAATCAGCTGCTGGTTGTTCAATAAAAATATCTGGTCATGAGGTCGGGATTAATGTTTTCTAGTTGCCAATCAAGAAATACCATTAATGACAAAAAACTCTCAGCTGAGTTGGTGTCATTGTCAAATGCTGACTAACCTAAATGAGCACTTCACATCTCCACTTCCTCCTGCTGTACAAAAATTAAGCCAAAATAGTCCAGATATGAGCGTTGCAATTGAACAAACATCAATGTGATAAGAACTACCTGAAATGATAGAAACCATGTTAGAGAAAAAGTTATTTGGCGTGTACTTTGATGTTTTAGTTTTGCCCATGTCCACTCTGTTCAAATGGAGAAGGCAGGATTTATAACCTATACTGCAACCAGCCACCAGGGGGTGATCCAAGTGTTTAGGCTTCACTTTTGGGGAGCTTTCATATTGTCCATCTCTATATATGTTAGTGATCAATACACAAATGTAGCAGAAGTATGAAGCCTTGCTTTTATCTGATCATTTTTTCCCTGTTAAGGTTATGACACCGCACTGTTAATATAACACTTCTTGTATCTCCATCCATCCAACTATCCAACCATCTTCAACTGCTTATTTGAAGTCAGGTCGTGGAGGTAGCAGCCCTGTGGCCTCCTCCGAGTTGGACGTGTCTGGAACACCTCCCTAGGGAAGCAACCACCAAGTCCCTCACGGATCTCCAATATGTTTCAAATGAAAAGCATTCTGGTGTTTCAAAACGCTTCATTTCTTCTCATTTCTTAGCTTTTAAACAATCTGCAATCCTATCAGCAGCAGAAAAATGTGATCAGGGCATCTCTAATATGAAGGGCTCATTCCAAGGTAACAATGGCACAATTCATATTTTCAGGTTAATATACACTAATGAAAACATACTTGTGAATATGAGATTCCATTCCTGCCATATTCTGCCAATAGATCCGCCTAAATCTTACACACTGTACCTTTAATATCCAGACAATTGCATTTAACCAACTCTGTCCATTTTAAAAGACTCCTTCATAGCTTATCATGAATCATTAGTCAAAAGCAGCACAGTAATGACGCTGCTAATGAGCATTTTGAAAGGAAAAATTTTAATAATCACACTACATAACACTGTAATAATGATAATGGTAATGAACACGCTTACTAAGAAGAACTTAAAACATAATGAAGCAATTATCAGCACAGTAAGAGTCTCCTGCAAGCAATGCACTTTGTCAAAAGGATTGATGTCATTGTTGTTACCAATCTACTGAACCTCAGCATTCGCCAAACAGATTGATACGGGCAAGCAGGTTGTTAGAATAAGAAGTAAAAAATCGATACTGGTCCTAGAATTTCAGGTTGTTTGACCCGTAACAGCTGGAGGAGACAAATACTTTATATTTTTCATGAGAACTTGAAGGAAAATCAATAGTGCTTTTTTTGGCTGCGTGCAGTCCGGTAGTCCAGACAATGGCCCTTACACAGTAGGGGAAAAAAAGTAATGATGCAAAACAATGAGGGCAGCTGGGGGCTTCTCTTTTTTACACACTACAATTGTTAGTGCAACAAATGTTATAATAAATGAATCATGGTTGCATTTCCAAAAATGCTGTCTGAAGTGGCAATTTTCTGCCTTTCTTGCTCATTTTTACATGTCATGAGGACCAAACATTGAAGCAGTGTTACAGTTTATGTCCCTTGCCCTGTAGGAACCACAAACACTTTCCATCTCAGTCAGGTTTGACTTGTCAGTGTCCTGCCCTTTCAAAGACGTGTGCAAACGCAGTGGTTTGACGGCTGGTTTGTTCTATTAGCATCAGAAAGAGCAGGTCCAATCTCTAAGTGGGCAGAGCCGCATGTAATCCCATCAAAACGGAGAGCCCGTGACCTCATCTGGAAGGCAGAGGCACAGCCAGCCCGGGACATCTTCCGTTAGGAGATTTCATCAAACACTGATGCCATTACTGACTGAGTGGCGGGCCAGGAAGGGGACGGGAAAGAAGTGGGGGGGGGGGGGGGGG
>JAJHUR010093247.1:23830-56467 GCA_027495735.1 Lutjanus campechanus
GACGTCAAGAGAGTGGAAGAAAATGGCTGTTTCTGCAAATGAGAATATAATGAAATAATAAAAATATGTTTGAAAGCACCTAAACCTCAGCACATCACCTCTCTGCAAGTCAGAGCTCCACAACTGACGACAAAAACTTCAAAAGCGGAGCTGATTGCAAGCCGTGCTAATGTTACATCATACAGATTCATTAAGCAGTTGCAACAAGCTGACGTCTGCTGTTCCGATCATGAGGAGCTAACTGGAGCACGACTGATACTAGATTTTTGGGGCTGATGAAGATACCGATATTAGGGAGTTTAAAAAATTCCAATATCAGCCAATATTCTTTATTTCTTTTATTGTATAATATACAGAATATATAAACACAATTTTTGCAATGATTCATCAAAAGGTTGATCTTGTTGACAAAGATGGGGGCAGGATATTTTACAGTTTAACAATAAATCCTATTGTCCAAAATGATATCAGGGCATTGAAACAGTAAACTTTCACCAGTATTTTTTAATAATTATAAATAACTACAAAGCACAAATAGAGCTAAGTATATGTATATATTAAGCCTGAATTAAGAAAAATGATCAAATATACATAAAATGCTGCCTATAAAGCTAACAAATAAATACTATCTGCATTATGTTCTGTTTTAAAAAAAGGTTTTCATATATGTACATTTCGGTTCTCTATAGGCCAGTATCAGGCCCATAATACTGGTCGATGGATATATTGGTTGGGCTTTAGAGTTAGACATTGTTAAAGGACTAGTGTGGAGGATTTAGTGGCATTTAGTGGTGAGCTTACGGATTGCAAAAACCTCATCTCACTCTGCCCTTCAATGCTTGTAGGACAACCTACGGCCCCAAAACCCACTAAAAATGAAAAAAGTCATCTCGTTTGTCCGTTCTGGGCTACTGTAGAAACATGGCGGTTCAACATGGCAGCCTCCGTGGAAGTGAACACGTGCCCTCTATAGATATAAACAGCTCATTCAAAAACACCACGATTATTGTTTTCAGGTGATTATACACGAATGAAAACATACTTATGAATATTATATTCCATTTCTGCCATATCCTGCCAATAAATCCCTGTAAATTTTACAAACAGGACCTTTAAAGCTTTTGTTATCTTATAGATGAACTGCAAAGTTTGTATTTTCCTTTTATTGCTTGTTTATTAGTATTGACTTTTGTGGCCATCCAGGCAAAGGAAAAAGGAATTCTCTTCTGTTTATATTAATATACTGAACCATACTTAGAAGAAAATATTAAAGGCTACAGAGCGCATGAAAAATTTGTTCAACACTATGTGTATAATTAAATCATAAGATGTTACTTTTGTACAGACAGAAAGAAAACATATCTTGGAGTCATAGATAATAATAAAAACACTTCCTTGCCAGGTCTGCTTGACCTGGCTCGCTTTTGCCTATCTTTCCAGTAACTGGTAATGACGCCTGTTCCCATCCTAAAATGAAAAACACCAAATATGGAATGTCCTAAACACAGGGGGCTATCAATATTACAACTACCATGACATTAGCTAAGTTGTTTTTCGGAACATTTACTTGGCCGGCTTTCCGAACTTTGTCTCTCTCAGAGTGTCATGACCTTTAAAAATTCCTGGCTTATTTGCACCATTTCGCCACAACACCATCCCACCCTGAAGATCTGCTGAGAGTAAAGTGTGTTGTCTCCGTTGCTTTTTTGCATTGGGCTGATGTCTGTTTGATTTTTTCTGTAAACATATGGTCTCCCCGCCCCGCCAGACCTCATTGCTGACACAATACAGTGCTTACATAGCAGATACAAAATATAACGTGCAGACCTCACACTTTATGTTGCAATGACGCAAAAACAGATTAGGCAAGGTGTTGGTGGCTGGTGCTTTTCTTTACAATTAATTGTCTGTTTTCTCAAAGTGATGGTTGCATATACTGTATGTGTGCCTAAAGTCTACAAAGGTTGTCGGAATCAACAGAAAAAAAAACTCTTCAGCCCCTTTCAGATGCGAGGATGACAAGAGGATCTTGAATGTAGAGCCCGTCTGATATTTTGGTCGGCCAATATATACAGATACATCTGTTTTGGCGTGAATGTTTTCCCAATATGCACCAATATGAAAACTTTTCTTTTCAGAACATATAATGCAGAAAACAATGCTTGGGGTGATTTAGATTTAGCACGATGGGGAACATTTATGAGGACAAGATGAGCTCCATGGTAAGTGTAAATGCTGAGGCTTCTTATTTTACAACCTGCTCCTATTTAGCCAACAGAACTAAAATATTCAGCAATCGACTGACACTGAACAGTAGTCATATCGGTGCAAAATCGGTGCACAACCCAGTGCACAATAGAAAATGTCTTTTAATTCCAGCCCAAAAATTCCTTATATCAGCCATCATATAATTAATGTGTGAATTTTTCCATCTAAAACTGCCATTGGTATCAGTCTCAAAAATCATATATCCATCCGGCTCTATTTAAATGTTATGTAAACTATACTGGGTTGAACTTGCTCCTGAAATCATGACAGATCTGTTTATTCACTTCAATACTTTCCTTTGCATGTCAGCAAAATGTACAGAGAGAATCTTTTTGTGAGGCTCTCATATCTACCACACTGTCACTGACACAGTGTACTTTGTTCTTTGAGTCCTTTCTTCCTTTCAACAGTGAACCCCTGGAATAGAAAATGTCTTCCCTTCAAAAGAGCTTGTGTGCTGCTGCATAAACTTTAGAGAAAACTAACAAAATTACAGGTCAGTGGATGCTTGTGATGGGGATGTTATTGAATGCAGATGAGGGGCATTCTGAATCACAATGAGATTCTTGTTTACCATGTAAGAAAAAAAAAAAACCTACATCAACTTGAAATCAATGAGAAGTGGGCCAAAGGAATGAATTCTCCAACCTGCAATCACTGCACCTCATCTAACACTTTTTTCCCCCATTGATGGACGCCTTCAGTGTTAACCCAGCAGGACTACTAACTACAGCAGCCCGCAGATTGCAAACAAAGCACTTTGCCACAGATTTCCAGTTCACCGGCTGTGTGCCTGTCAATCGCTCACTGCCTCTTGAGGTGCAATTCACGGATGAGTCAGTTGCCTGCTCCCGCATCCTCTCCTCTTTTTGGCGGCAGTGCAGAGTGCTTTAACTGCCCCGGGGCAGGTGGCTGGATTGCACTACAGCATGCACAGTCCACAGCCAACAAGCCAAAAGTCTGCTCATGCTGAGGACTAAATTTCACTAAAGAAAATATGCTGGTGAATAAAAAGAAAGGTAAACTATGAGCTCCAGTGATCATACACCACTTAAACAGTTAAAGTAAGCAAATTCATCGACACTCATAGGTGTTTTAAACCAAAATTTACATTTGATTGCATTGAAATGTATTTTTATATTGCCTTGTGTTGCTTTAACATTTAATCTTAATATCTTTTATGTTTTTATGTAAAGCTCCTTGAGTTGCTTGGTTGTTGAAATGTCCTACAAATATATTATGTTGCCTTGCCTAAATAATTTACAGATTTAGATACTGAATGAATTTAATTCCACAATAAAAAGGTACAGAAACTGGCACTGAAACTCCACTACATCCTTTGTTATAAGAGGCGATTCTTCTGCTTGTTGCCCACTTTCACTTAATGATGCCCATTTCTCTACTTTTGCAGGAGGCAGATGGGGACAGGCTATTTAGTGCACCCACATAAATAAATAAATAAAAAAACACATGCCCGGAAACCATCCCAACTTTTAACAAATGATACACAAACTTATGAATAAATAATGAGATACTCCTGTCTCCTGGCTCAGATGTTAGTTGGAGATTGCAAAGATGAAAATGAATAAACAACACTTGTAAGTCCTAATATAGCTGAACATAAAGCTGTTTGTTGGGAAAATGCTGGATTTTTCTAACTCTGTTGCACAGTCAGCATGTTTTCAGGGGAAAAGTAGTAATTACTTACCGTCATTTATGGCGAGAAGAGTGGACTGAGCTGATAGTAAGCCATTGCATCAGACTCCCCTTTCGCTTTATGGGAAAAAAAGGAAAAAATCTTATGAGTCTTTTTTTTAAACAGTAGAATAGGATCAGAGGTAATTGCCAGCGCACGACAGAGAGGTTTTTTTCGATGCAGTCCTCCCTCGCTGCAGCACTTCAGGAAAGCAGAGAGCGAAAAAGAGAGAGCTGGTGGTGGTAAGAGAGAAGGAGGGAGGAGGGATGGATGGATGGAGGGAGGGAGGGGGGACAGTGTAATCAATAATTGTACTTCATTGAGTGATGCGGGTAATTCCGTCTGATGGAACAATCGAGTTAGGTGACTGAATGACGTGGAACACTGCGACGCATGAATGCTAAAACACAAAAGAAAGGTCTAAATTTAAGCAAGCCACAGTCGCTGCTTTCGTCCATTCACCACGAGTGAAACCCAGAGTGTGTGTGTGAATGTGAACAAAGAGTATTTTTTCAGTGTGGGAGAGTGGTTTGTACGTGATAAACAGGCCTGGGCTTCTGAGTTGTGCGTTTAGGCAGAAAAAAAATAAAATAAAACTGCAGCTGAATCGAAAAGTTTTTTGACAGATTCAGGTGAGAGCTGCAAGGATAGTCTTAGTTTTTTGCTTTTCTGTAAACGCAGTATTCCGTCTTTTTTTTTTTTTGCAATCCAACGCGTCCAGTCGTCTGTTTTAACTTCAGTCATAACCGCTTTCATAAAAGTAGATCTGTCTGGGAGCTCACCTTGATGCACAAGCGACTCTGAAGCCACACGTTGCATCTCAACGAGTGTCTCTGTCCGTGGTGCTGACCCACACCTGAGCGTTTCTGCTGTTTTGGGTGCTGATGCCATAGAGATTATTATTATCTTGTCTTGCACATTCGCCAGTTCTGTAAATATCCAGGTGCAAATTAAATTTTCAGTGTATAATTCAAACTAACAAGCCTCCATCTGTAGCATAATTTATTTGTAAACGGTCAGTGCCCTTCTATATCTCCTAACTGTTCCACACAGACTCTCACAGGGACTAATACGCCATGAGAAATGACTTGCCCATTAAATAAGAAAATGACAGACCAGAAAGAGTTTGGGGTGTTATATCATAAGGGGTTAAACAATATATACAATATAATCATCTCAAGTACCCCATAAATCTCCACATGTATATAAATGTAAGCAAATATACCCACAAACTTAATTCAAAACCTGGTGTTGCATACTGGAGCAAAAGCCTTGCGATTGAGATTGTTCTCTTAAGTCATGTTTCCTGTGCAGGAACTCTTCCCAGGGACTAGGAACCTTTGGAAGAACTCAGTGCATTTCCACTGCAGGGACCAAGGACTAAATTAAGTTCCGGTGAAATTATTTTACCCTGTAAAATGTCCCTGCACAGAAGATAGTACTTTCTAAAACCACAGGAACTTTTGGGAGGTGGGGCTTGGAGTGCTGAACATTTCTGATTGGTTGTCACAGCCTTTTTTTTTTTTACGGCATGCCACCTTTTTAAAAATTGTGCAACCACAAAACAGTTTAATCTTTGTTCCTTGTGCTTTGACGCGTCAACATAAGTGTCTCCACACAAAAAGAACCTGGAACTCTTAGTCACAGGAGCTACTTTTCAAGGAACTAAGAGGTTCCTTCAGCCTGCTGTTGTCCGTGTTTCCACCAAAGTCTAAAGACCCGTGAAGATTAGACAAAATAGTCCACTGAAGTATGAAAAAGTAGCAGCTGTTTTTAAGACAACAGGCCCTAAGTCTTTTCCCCACACAGGTGTGTCGATTAGTAAAGTGCTTCATTAGTAACTAATTAGTAATTGATGATGACAATAATGAATTATAAAATATAGCATAATTTCAAGATGCATTCAGCATAAAACATAACCACTTACATACCTGCATGGCATTTGCGGTTCATGTATTATATTACTTTTTGCAGGCATTCATGTAAAATAAATTTACGCATGAAGCTGCAGATGTCCTGCTGTTTCCATATACTGCACACTCTCGCACTTTCACTTCTCAAACCAGGAGATCTTTCTCCTCATGTGAAAATCTTTTCTCTTTGTTTCCTCCTGGTTAATCTGCCATAATGCTGCCACCACTTGCACTCCTGGTGCACCTGCTTCTTAAAGGTGATGAGAACTGACTTTCTGATTGGTTCATTGCATGATCGGCCTAAACTCGCCTGTGACTTAATCAAGGAACTTGGGCACAGCTGATAGGTGTGTCCATCTGTGTGCTGCTGGCACAAGGGGTGGGACACAACAGGATACCCCCTGCGCCACTGGTGCAAACCAGCAAAAGTGGATTTGGACAGGCCTTAAATAAATTACATTGCCCTTCGTGCTTTCCCCTTGTGCTTCACTGTAAGATAGGGCCCAACAGTTCATCTGTCCCTGTTAATGTGTCAAAGCACATGATCAAAAAACAAACTGGTTTGCAGCTGCAGATTTTTAAAAATGGTGACTGAAATAAAATACTGCAAGTGCTCGACCAATCAGAAATGTTCAGCACTGCAAGCCCCACCCCCAAAGTTTTCTGTACTTTTAGAAAGTACTACCCCCCCCCAAGCAAGGATTTTTTGTGGGGTAAAATAATGTCCCTGGAACTTACTTTAGAGCCTGATTTCTGCAGTGGAAACACACTGAGTTCCTGCAAAGGTTCCTAGAGGTACAGAACAATGTATATGGCATATGGCAAAATGGCATGTGAAAACAGCTGTCACACATTAATATGACAGTGGACATCTTTGCCCAATCTTCACAGGTCTTTAGACTGTGGTGGAAACGCAGATAACAGCAGGCTGAAGAAACCTTATAGTTACCTGAAAAGCAGTTCCTGGGACTAAAAATTCCCAGACTTCAAGCATCTCAGGTTTGATCATTAACTCATACAATAAATCAGAAAGAGCTAAGGAAAGCATCGCACTGAGATAATGGATCATAAATGTAAAACAAATCCTCGTAACATGTCAAGATCTGTAAACAATAGATAATGTTGTATAGCTTGGTTTTATTGTGTGAAAATGATTTTCAACCTGTGAACCATGACCGTGTCAGTTATTAAGCAGCTTATACAGGGACTGCTCACCCTGCATGTCGTTCATAAATGGTCTCCATTGAACATAAACCTTGTTCATAACTGGTGGCCACATATGACACCTGAATCTGAATGACCAACACCTGAGTTCCAGGATACCCTGCAAAATACAGAATAAGAGTTATAAAGTGTACTATTATTATCTATGAGGCTAGATGTCAGTCACTCTGTCAGACTTGATTAAAAGGTTTTATTTAAACAGACAACACACTGACAGAAGATACTGAGGCACAGACAAGTGAATTTGTTGGTAAAATGACTCAGTATGCAATATTCAGTGTTGGTCCACCACCTCTGGCAATCAGAATTCACAAAACCACATTCATTTACATTCATAAGTCTCATTTTACTCAATACCGCCTGAACTGAGGCTGCACCCTCAGTTCTGTCAATCTTCAATATATCTGTTTACAGCTTGTGGTTCACATTTACAGCGCAGGTATTATGTGTGCAGAATTATTTTTGCTCATGTGTGGTGTTTTGTTTTCCATTTACACTCCACCGAGCTTAATTTGACAACATAAAATAATCTCTGCAGCAAAGCCCTTTTTCCGAGTCAGTTTTAACACTTTCATTCTTTCTGTACCCACAAATAATGGCCACAGAGGGAGTAATACTATTGACGAGTACCGCACAAAGATTATACAATCCTGTTACAATAATTGCATAACCCTAACACGGGCTCTTAGAGATAAGTAGGCTCTTTAGATGAAGTGTGAGACAGTGACTGCCTCTGTGCCTGCTATGTCAGATCCCAACGCCTCTGAAACCTGCGAGTGGTTCCTAGAGAAAGTGAGGGAGGGGGGAAAAAAGAGATGACGGACTGATGCAAGCACAGGCACATACAGCCTTTCAATATTCACATCATTAAAGCCTGCAAACTATACCAGCAATAGCAGCGAGACTTGGTCTGCTGCAGAAATGACTACCAGTGAGCTCTTTGATGTATTACACCCCGTCCATCTGATTCCTTATTCTTATTTTTAGAGGAACTAATTCTCAATAGCTCCATGTTACTGTAAAATACTTAACATGTAAGAAATGCAGTGAATCATGCCGCCTGGTTGTGCATTTGCTTACTGAGTTCAAACACCGAGACATGGCTTTGACACTGGTTGTGCATCATAGTCGCCACAAAGGATACTGAATAGGATTGTAAACGATGCATACAGTGTGCACAAAGACACACACAACACAAAAGCGTGCAAGGGCGCACACACACATGCGTAAACAAAAGGAAAGGCATCTATCTTTATCCTCTGAATCTGATGATTCACAGAAGCAGTGACCTAAGGCTTGGGACACTCTCTGCTTTTGATTCAGAGTTGGGAGACAAACCCCCCTCAAGCCATAAGACTCCATTTACTACTGCTGGAGAGCTGAGGAGCACTTAGCTTAATGTACGGGACAGTAGAATGACCCTCACACACACACACACATACAGTGCACTGTGCATGCCAACGCTTTATCTCTCCTTCTCTTCTTTCTTGTAAGATTTATACTATTCTCTTTGTCACACAGGCATGCACAGAGGCAAGAAGATGTTCATGAATTTCAGTCTTTTTATTACAGTAAAAATACAATAAATATTATATTTTTATTTCACCAGTTGGATACTGAATTTATGTATGAAGGTGACAAGTAAATGAAATCCCATGTTACATTTAGTAAATGTAGACTGATATTATGTAATAAGAAAGTGACGGCACTGGAATCCCATATTGCCCTGCTGGCAAAGCAATTCAGTCCCTTATTTGCCCGGCAAGGTATCTCTCTCATCTGTCATATATGAACTTAATGTGTTTTGTTATTTACATATATGTGTAAGAATGTCTCTTACTGCATTTTGCCTTTTAAACTCTATATATGTTTGCAAGTTTGTCATTTGGACTGGTGGACTTCAGTGGTGGAGGGGGTCAGGGGGGTAGTTTCCTCCCTTGGTGCCCCCATGTTTGGAAAAAAGCTGTGAAAATGCCCTTTTGGATGCCCCTATGTAGATAAAACATGGTAAAGTGGCCTTTCCTTTGTGGACACAAAATGAATTGCCCTATGGGGTGCCCTTACAGTGGATAAAATGTGATGAAACAATCTTTGAGGTTGGAAATTTAGTTTCTCTCCTACGTCGTTGTTTGTACTTTCAGGTATCTGCTTTATTTTACTGTTTTATGTTCATATTCAGCTGTATAGGAGTCATGGTAAGTTACTGCTGATGAAGACCCAGCATTTCATTTTTTTGCTGCTACATAACGAAAGTGTTAAAATAGAAAAATATGGGGGAACTTGTATTGTGAAAAATGCACAGGACATGAAGTGTTTAGCCACTGTTTTACAGCCATTCAACTCAAGCTAAGCTGGTCTGCAGTTAAAACCTTCAAGTAGGTTGCCCTGTTGAAATGGAGATGCAAATCCTTGCTGTGCTGGGCTGACATGCTGAGTCAAACCGAGTCAAGCCAAACCAGCACATGTGTATGGAAAACGGGTAACAGGCTGCCCTACATGCTAGAAAATTAGTTGGCCATTAGTTAGCCTCTATGTGGCTCTCAATGGTTAAATAGCAGTGTTTTTTTTTATTTATTTTTTTTTTTTTCGTAGTTGTTGTACTATAAAACAATTTTGATCTAAATCAAGGATTGGAACATGTTTCACCATAAATGCATCTGCACATTGGAGCCCCACCACATACACCTGGTGCCCTATTAATTTTTTTCGCCCTTGACCCTCAAACGGCCTGAGTCCGCCCCTGGTCATTTGTATAACATGCAATGTATAAGTTTGTGTTTCTTATCTACAAAATACAAAACCATTGAACTTGTATACATGACTATTATGCAATGTTTGAATACACATGCAAATCACATACACTTATATAAATTGTAAGACATTAATGTGCATTTTTCATTTGTACCCTACTGCCCTGAGATCTAAAATGGATGTAGTATCTGCAGTGCAGCTTTCCTTAAGAAATGACTTGAGAGGTGGAGGTAGACTGAAACAAGCGTGTGCTGCTTATCGTCATCCAGATTGTAACAAACTGATGTGGACACTGATGTTAATTGTTTTTGCCTCGTGGAGATAGAGGCTCGGGCTAACTGATTTAGTCTCCATCCTCTCTCTCAGCCTCCACTGCTCATCTGCACTCATATGCTAGAGTTAGCAGTTATCACGCTATATGGATACGTTGCATAATAACAACAGAAAATATGAAGCCCTGCTGTCTGTTACCTGGCTGTTAATCCTATCTTACTTCAGCGTGAACAATGCAGCAATGTGTTCACAAGTTCTGGCAAATTTGGCACCCAAGCATTCTGAAAGCAACACAAAAGGACACGGGTGTCACCGATAGAGAGATGTGATGGATTAGAGTGGCCCAAGGGGGAAGTCCTGGTCCATCAAAATGTAATGAAAACTAATTTGAAAACAGCAGGCAGCTATGAATAACTCTAAGATGAGTTCTGGCAACATTGCGTTCAGTGAGAGGTCATCATTGTCTCATACGAGAGAAAAATGGGTTGATAACATTACGATTGATGGTAGCACATTAGTTGTTGTCTTCAGGAGTTATGGCTGTCTGTAAACACGTCTGACTAGAAATCGATCAAGGGCAGAAACAATTTCACACCAAGTTTGTAATCTAGATTCACAATTGGAATGCAAAAGATAAATTACATGTACACAAAACAATAAAACAGGACTTCATAACATCTGTTAGAATCAAAATACAATGCAAAAACATGTAAAAGTACTGCAAAAAAGTTCCTTAACAAAGTCAACTCGTATAAGCACAGAACATTATTTCCTAATTTCTGTTCTGTCTACCATTGCAAGGTCCTGAACAGTCTAACGTACCTGAGCTAAAATACCAGGGGGAAGAAAGTCAAATGGATTGTGATTATTGTCCTGGAACAGATTGAACAGGCTATGAGAGAAGAATGTGAGATGAATCCCATTTCAGCGCACAGGCAGGCCCAGGTGCATTTCTTTAGCTGAAAGGAAGGTGAAATTTACAAAGGGGATCTAAAGAAGGGTTTGAGGCAGTAATACTGGCTTTAATCCAACCACTATCAACAGTAGCTTATTACCTTTGTCTGCAACAAAAGGAAAACATTATACAGAGTGGGCACAGAATAGAGGTTGCTCTCTATCGTCTGTCTGTATCTTAAATTCAGTTTATTATTTTATCTGTGGATATGCTCATGTGGGTCAAAAGTAAAGCGTAAGAGTTGATGTAGTCCTTAAATTGCAAATGATTTGTATTAATTAAGAGAATATGGATTTAGAGGAGACTGGGGACAGTTACAACACTCACAACACTATGCATTTCTGAGGCTACTGGGATTAGACCAACCAAATCTTCATATTACACTTACATCCGTCTCCTAATGACCAATACCATTTATAGACGATTATATATGACATAGCATTCACAATATTTATTGAAAGGAAGAAGTCAGATGTTGCAGCTGACACCAACCTTTAGGACGACTGCAACACAATTAGAGGACGGTTGCATATAAATACATTAAATTTCACAAATTAACTTTTGCTTTTTGTCTCAATAAGCATAGTATTCTGAAAATATGCACTATTTTACAATAATATTATGCACTCTAAAAATTCATGCAGGAATTTAGTGGAATCAACTAAAATTTTGTCATTAATTTAAAGTGAATATACAAGTTTTATTTGTTCAATTCAACTAACGCTAGCATTTATTTTCAGAACATTTCAGAACTTATAAACATGGGTTCTGTCTTTTGACTTAAAATGATAAGTTGAATGAATGTACTGTACACAGTTCAATCAACGCATGAAATCAAGTTTCTAAAGAAACATGATCAGCATGTTAGCAAGAGTTAAAAGAGTTTTTAAAATAGTTTGAAGAAGAGTTCTTTGTGTGTAATGAAGAACTGGCTCTTCAAACTGAGAAAATGTAAAAGGAAATCAAGTCGTTCAACTGCAGCATTGTTGGTTCAACTTAATATCTTAAGTTTATTCAACACTGAATGCTTTCTCAAGTACAACTGAATCAATATGAAGTCTATTTGACTAGAAATGTTCATTTGTTTTGAATCGATGCAAAATTACCTCAACTTGTGTTTTCAAATTAACTTTATGGCCTGAACACTAATATTTTTAAGTTAAAATAAATATTTACTGTGTAGTATTATTTATTTATTTGGTACTATTTTTCAAAAAACGGTTACTGAGTTTTGTTTGTCTATGGGTAAAACATAGGCCTACCTTGAGTTAATGTACACATGTTACAAATTATATTTCTTTATATTTCGGTGTGAGACAGGAACAATGGACCACTTTGCAATGCAACAGGCTTTTATTAAACACATACATTTGTGTTTGAGTGAACTACACTTTTATGTACCCCACAAAATTTATGTTGAAAAACACTGTTGTGTGGTCTGTTTTGATATGGCCGCTTAGTTTCAGGACAGTTCCAACAACATGTTTACAACCGTCCTCAAGCTAAGCAGCCATAACAGAACATTATATACTGGCTGCACACAAAAAAACATGCAACTTCATAATAATATCATCAGTCTAGCATGTTTCTAATAGGAGGAATAACACTTGTTGCCACTGCTCCCTTTTGCAACCATCTCCCTACATGGGAGATAGTAAGTTCAATTTAATGTAACTTCCCACACAGAGCAAATAACAGGATGCAATTAATAACAAGCTACAAGGAATCATTAAAAACAAACAGAATCATACATCTCATATCACATAAGACTGGGCACCACACCAGATTAATAGCTGGCCATTATGTATTGTGCTATTAAAGTGTTGCCAGTACGACAAATACAGCACATATGCATTAAAACACTGCCCCTTCCACAAAGTATACACAAATCCTGCAGTTGTCAATGACTAACCAGTTTCTTGTAATTTAACAAATGCAGACAAGCAGTTTAACATCAATGGCTGAAAAAGCAGAATGATGAAAAAGCAAAGAAGTTGGGATGACAAAAATGACCCTAAAAGAGAAACTGTGATGAACACATCACTAAAACCTTTCAAAACATGTGAATCATCTGCTCTGAAATGGAAATAAGTAATCTGTGGGAGCCACGGCTTCCTGTCATTCAACAGGAAACCTCCATTCCCCGCAGAGCAGCAAGGATTATCCTCTGTGCCTCACAATTCTGGTTCAAATTCATAGCCTGCATCAACTGTCAAGACATGTAATAATAAAATGGGTGTATGTGTGTGCTGAGGGGTGTCTGTGCCAGGCCTTGCTGGTGCTAAGTAATCATTCTATTCATTCATAACATATATTTGATATGAAATGTATCAGATTGAATATTTGAATCTTGACCTTTACGCTTCCAGATGTCAAACTGCTGTTTTTTGGGGAGATTTTGTTGCACTATCACCAGTGTCGCAACCATGCATTCCCCTTTTTCAAAGTCAGCCTGCAGGTCTGAGACAATGCTGACAGGACACCTTCGGACAGTGAAGTGCTCTCAGCACTCAGCCAGGTGGCGAGGAGGCTACAGTCCAACAGTACTGCTTGCAGCTCTGCCACGGCTGAGAGGGACCATATGTCTCTCCTCTCTAGAGTCTGTCCCCAGCCTGGGACTGCCAAGCCGTTAGGCCTATCCCACATATGCGTCTTAATACTGTTAAGCACTAGGTCTTCATGGGGTTAAGACATTGCTGTAATTCAGTTTGCTTTTACCAAAGCAACTAACAGAGAAATGGCCACAGGGAGGTTCACAGGGTGGTGGTATTCGCCAAAGACTTACACCTTCCTCACACAGGTAAGGTTGCTTTCCCTTGTGACAGTTTTAATCAGATAATCTCTATCCTGCATGTCAGACTACTGCTCACAATCTGGAATCCGTGTTCGCTCTTTCAGTGGGCACAACAGACAACTGAATTGCCTTAAAATGATTTATTCTAATGTCTTTTGTTGTAATTTTAATAGGATTATCAAATCTTAAACTAACAACATACCCCTTTATACACTGACATGTAAAGCTAGAATATCTCTGTGGGCAGTAGCGTGTGTGGTCTGGCCACTCTACCAGTAGAAATAACTACAGGATCAAGTTCCGTTTTATTGGTCATATGCAAGTTAACACAGGGTCAATGGTACAATGAAATGTGTGGGACAAGAATAACAGGCCAGCTCAGCAGTAACATAACAATACTTGGTGAAGAAGATTTACATAAAAATTGAATTCAGAAATAAAATGCAACTCTATACTGGTACAAACATAAGACTGGCGTTTTGCAGCACTACAAACATTAAATAAATAAATAAATAAATAAATAAATAAATAAATAAATAAATAAATAAAAATGAGGATATGTACAGAGGTAGGAGTGTGTGCAGGTATGAGTAAGTCCTTTGTACATGATCCTCCTAATATGACTGTTGAGCCCGAATAGTACCATGATACTCACTACACTGTGCTTCTGCTACTGAATGCCAGAATAAATGTGAAGCAAATGAGCAGAACTGTGAGAACAACAGAAAAAGCTTTAGCCGAGCTTTGATTTGTCTGTAGTAGGCACAGCTGCTGAGCTCCGCGTTCTTCCGCTTACCGTTACCACGGAAACACTGTGGCCAATCAGCAACGATTTAGCAGGATACTGTGCTAACAGTAGCCAATCATAGAGTCTGTTGTTTAAGAGTCAGTCCGTTTGAAACGGCAAAGCAAGCATTTTCCAACTGACGGAATAACTACCTCGGAGAAGTGTGGTGTCCTGCATAGAAACAATATAAATCAGGTAAAACATTTCCGAAAGCAAATATAATATCTGTGTAGGTGCGTTATATTACAGTTATAAATAACTTCCAGAGACTGTAAAAAAGCACTAATGTAACGTTACTTGATTCAACGAGTTATATGTTTTGTAGCGTTGCGTTCAAAAAGGAAACGTGTCTTTGGTTTTACATGTAACGTTAATTAAAGTTGCTGATTACTTACCGTAAATGTAGAAAAAGTAACACTGGCATGTAACGTTATTAAATAGCTATTTTCAGGTTGTTTTAAGACTTGTTTGGTGCATTTAGCTAACATTACAGGTGCGAATTTACATTAGCACACATGAAAACCCCACTGTAATGTGTTATGAAGTGCAGCCAGCTTCAGTTTCCATGTTTTGTGACTGTATATGAACAGGGTTGTAGTGGTAGCCTAAATACAGAGGTGGCTAAACTACAGTTTACGTCTTGTTCCCCCTCTTTCATTGATACAGTTAATCTGAAAACAGATAACTAACGTCTCAGCCTAATTTCAAAGAGGTGGATACTTTTTTGACATGATTATGACCAATTTCATACAGCTTCTCCGTTATTCTCTATGTTCTATAACTAGTTAAGTCCCACATGTTCTGTAAATACTGTAATATGTCAGTACATCATTGTTCCAAATTCACAAACTAGCTGCAACAGTTGGCATTAAACTGCCATGTGCTTAAGAAAATGTAAGTGTATTGATAAACCTTGTCATTTGTTTCTATGGGTTAAAAAGACACAAGCATTTTATGTTAATATATAAATTATTCACTATAAACCATGTATTACAACTTATGACTTGTGGCCTGACATTTCCAGCTTGTGATGTTGGTAGTGTTTGCTTAAATTAACACAATTCCAACTGTTTATGTCTAGATGTCCTCAGACGAAGAGGAACCAACCAGTCCTGTTCTGCCCAAGGATTCTGACCGGGGCAGCTCTGTCTCCTCTGACCTCCAGGTGGTTCTATAAAAACGCATTCACCATTTATGTCCCTTTATGCACTAGTCACATCACTTAGATCTGGGAACACAGCAACATTGTGTAGCACAGTGTTTCCAAAATGTGTCCTGGCATGCCCTTGGTTCAGAAACCCAAAAATGTTCACACACTTCTCACTCCACAATTATTATTATCAATCATAAACAGTAATTGGGAAAGCAACTGATCAAAACAAAAGGATTCAAACTGAATTTTAATAAAATAAAGGTTAGCATGATAGCATCAGCTGTTTATTTCACCTGCATAAATTATATTCTTTCAACTCTGTTTCACTCTATACTTCTCCTGTGGTTGTCTTTGCCCCAACGCAGTCCCCAAGTTTGGGAACCACTGGTGTAGCACATCTTCACTGTGAAGAGTTAGGGCAAGCAACACATGCAATCAGACACACAAAGAAGTTTTAAACATATAACCAGTTTCAATCAATAATCCAAACCACATATTCGGATTTAAAAACAATGCTTCTTTCATCAGGCTGTAAAACTTTTCACCCCCCTCAAACCATCAAAATGAATAGTTTTTTGTTATGTTTTGCTCTGTGTCATTTGTGTGTGTGCAGCATGAGGAGACTAAATTTTGTTATACAACCTTGTGTTATAAAATGACCATTAAATGAGCGATTGAACCCCAAAACACACCCGCGTTGTTCATTAGAATTGCTCTGTTTACTACTGGTGCAGCAGTTGACAATTGAAATTGAATGGTTTGTAACATTAACATTCACTAAAGACTTCACTTCCCACTAAGTGATTTAGATAATATTGTTAAACTGGGATCTTGTTAAAATGCCTATTTAGTTTCTCATGTTGCTCGCTGTAATTGACTGACTATAAAGCTGTATTTAATAGGGTCGCTGCACCCGTGTCTTGAAATTGCAGATGGCTAAAATTGTATCATATCGAATATATATGTGTATATATTGTTGTGTCCTGTGTATGGATCAACAGGATGAGTATGAGGAGCTCCTCCGCTATGCTGTGGTCACACCAAAGCTTGAGACACTCACCGGTGCTCGCATGCAGCGGCTGAGCACCTCCTATCTGTCTGCAGAGGGTCAGTCATCCCAGAGAAAAGATGACACCAAATCACAGCGCCCAGCAGGTATCTTCTTTGGTTCCTCTTGTATGCAGGACACATTCATACACACACATTTTCACTAAGCCTTTCTGACAGAAACACAACTTGAGCCCTTTCAGACACTGCCCCATCAAATGATCAGCTGTCAAAAAGGATTTGGCGTCACGACATGGAAAAATGTAGTGTGTTTTTTATCAGCCTCATATTTTCAGCTTGTAAACCAGTCTAGTCAAGATGCATATGATATCAGTCTGTCAGATTGTACCCCCTATCTCTTTCCCCTACGATGCCCACATCTTAAACAGTCCATCAGTCCCCCAACCCCCCCCACAGCTCCAGCTCCAGCTCCAGCTGCAGCTCTCACTGGAGGTTTAGTGCTTTAACTGTCATGGAGTAGTGCACAGGGATGTAGAAGGCAGACGGCCGATTGGTAATGATCTCCTGGCACTCTGCCCGTACTGCTCTTTAGAGTTCAGGCTCTCTCTTCCCCCTGCAGGATTTAATTAAGATATTGACATAAATGCATTCCTGGACAAGGAGCCATGCTCATTGCATCAGCATTCTCGACATCACCTTCGCTGTTCTTAAACTGTCTTTTTGTTTTTTTGACTTTTACATTTTACTTTGAGCTTTACTCACGTATTCAAAATGTATTTTAGCATCATGCCCTTTTTATCTGTCTCTAATTGTGCCTCCCTCTGACTTCCTCCCCTTGTCTCTCCTGTCTTCTGTCAGAATCTGCCACTGAAGCTAAAGATGGGAGGCATTCTAGCAGGAGCTTTAGATCACAGGCCTCCCCTGTGATTGTTGAACCCGCCACACACTTAAGAGCCCCTTATGGTAAATTTAATTAAAAATACAAAAACAAAGTGGTTAGGTTTGATATGTAATTGTATATTCATTTCTCTTGAAATGATTACGAAGATTAGTCAATTAGTTGTCAACTATTAAAAGGATCAAAACTAACAGTAATCTTTGGGTTGTGGCCAAAACGAGAGCTTTGAGGATGTCACCTTGAGCTTTGGGAAACACTGATCAACCTACTAATTGATTAATTGAGAAAACCAGCAACAGATGAATCGATAATGAAAATAATTGTTAGTTGCAGCCCTACACTTGATATCAAAAATAACTTTAGAAACACTTGTCTCATTTTCAAGTCTGTCTGTGTTTCTCTTCCTTCCAGCTGAGGAGATGGCAGGTCGGTCGTCTGGCAGGGCGTCGGTGCTCTCATGTGCTCTCTCAGACAGGTTACACACAGGGTCTGTGAGGTCCAGGTCAAACAGCCCAGACCCCCACGAGTCCACTGTGGCAGAGATGTTTATCTCAGAAGAGAACATCAGCAAGATGGAGAACATTCTGGACACATGGAGCGACAACCTGAAGGTTAGTCTGCTTCCTCAAACTCTCCTTATTCCACAATCAGTCAGTTCAATGGCTCTTATTTGCTGTAGATAATGTTGTATGGCATAATATGTAGGGCTCTGATGTAGCTGAAAAATAACTGCTTATGATCAACAGTATTCAATAATATAATAGCAGTGTTCTGTTTTTAGTCTTTGCAGTTGCAAAATAGCTGGCAGGTTTATTCTTGATAAAATGAATAGATTAAACTGAACTACTTATTCACTGTGAAAAATATATGTTTGAATCATAATTAAGAGTTTTTTGTAAGTTGTAAAAAGTGTCAACAGAACATTCATTAAGCCTTTGAAGGGCCATCTAGTAAGCAAATTATTCAAATTATCTATATTTGCAAAACCTAGTTGTCCTAAAAAAATTTAAAAGTTTTTGTTTATGTCAGGGACCGTGCATGTTTCAGTAATTATAAAAAAGGCATTTTACATGTATGCGCATGTGAAATCGGCATAGAGAGACAATTAAACTGAGATGGATTACATGCAAGAAATACAGAGGGCGGTGCACTCTAAATAGGTGATCTGAGGAAGAGGTCAGAGATGATAAAGGGAATGTGAAGTGTTGGAGTCTCATGAAGGCTCACTGAATGAGATGACATCCCTACTCGTCACCACTGACCTTTTAATTGCGTCTCTGATTTTGGAGGAGGTGGGTGTCCTTCCTGCCCTTTTCTTCTGATGTTGTACAGCTCATTCATGGAGGGCAGATGACAACCAATCACCTGCTAAGTGGTGCTGATGAAAGAGCACTGATCAGTTTGACCTGGGAGAAGGCATTGAAGAACTATGAACCGCAGCAGAGGATGCTGAGACTCTTTCATTTCTCTTGACTGCAGGAAGAAAATATTATTTACCTTCCAAATAAGCCAGACATGTTCACATTTGTGTGACTTGGTTATGTTTTACCCTGTCAAAATTGTAGCTGAGGTCACAACCTTTTAAGCAACTCTAAAGCCAGATTTACCCCATACTTGTGCATTAGGGTGTTGTGGAGGCTGCATGTGGCAGCCTTTTACTAGACCCCTATGAATCCTAGACCAAGGATGTCAAACTCATTTTAGTTCATGGCATCCCAATTTGAAATCAAGTGGGCAGGACCAGTAAAACCATTGCATAATAACCTATAAATAACAATACCTGCAAATGTTCTCCTTTTTTAGTATAAAGAAGTAATCTGAAAACATTCACAAGGTTAGATGATGAACAGCCTGAGATGTCTTTAGAAAAATAAGTGCAATTTTAACAATATGAATCAAGAATAGCTGTGTATTTTATTGGAAAGTTGGAATTAATTATTTCTCTGCAATTTTCATATTCTGCACAGTCATTCAGTAGGCCAGACTGGAGCCTATGGCCGCCTGGTTTTGGTCATATTGGCCATATGTTTGACAACCCTGAAGTGTACATCCATAAGATGTAATTACACATCCTACAGCCTACACCAGGGATTTTTTAAAATGTCTCCACAAATTAATCCAACAAAACAAGTTTAGAGATGAAATCTGCCAGGCATCTGTAGTAAGTTGATGTCATTGACAAAACCTCTGACGCACATTTTTATCTAATTTAAGAACAAGTGTAGATGCCGATATGTTCATATTTACTGAAGTAGTGTAATGAACATCCTGTCACTGTCCCGCCCTCTGTTCCCTAATTAGTCAAATGTACTGACTGAGCTCAGGAAGTGGCGGCTGGCGTTCAAGGAGAAACACAAGCTGGAGTTGAGGAAAGAGAGGGAGAAGTACGATGCCCAGACAGCTGTCCTGAAGTCGGAGCTAGACAGCCTGAGGGGGCTGCTACAGACCTACGAGATTTCCAATCAGAGAAAAGATGAGGTGACTTTCTCCGGTACACATTGTGCTGGTTGGTTGGACATGGATTAAGCGCCACACTGAGATTTAATTTCTGTTGTAAAATTTTAGTGTAGGACTAGGTGGGCTTAATCCATGTCTAAGCTATCAGCCCCCTAACCTCTATTTATCTTTTGTTACTTTCACATTCTGTCTCTCGTGCTTTAACACTTGAAAGAAAAAGATGAGGAACACTTTCGTCTGCTTTTCAGACTGACAGGCTTATTGTGTGATGTGTCCTCCCTCAGGTGATTGCGAACCTGAGCCAGGTGTTGGACAGACAAAAAGAAAAGATTGAAAAGATGAAGACCTTCACCCACTGGAGACTTCAGCACACTGAAGCCAAAGAAGAGGTAAACTGATGACATTGTGGTTTTTCCCACAGGGTGAAAGCCTATTTGTGGTGGTATTTACCATTGGGATGGGTGTCCTCACAGGCTTTTGTATAGACTGGGGGAAAATCCTTTCTTGACAGGGTAAATTTCATAGCCTTTTTAATGCAAGGAGCACACATGATCCTTCACTCTACTGACATGATTTAAAGCTTTCAACTCACAAATCTTGCATAGCACACATTTGTCTCCCTGGTCTCCTTTTGCACTAAGAAAATACAAATGCATAGTAGTTTAGTCAGAAGAGAGCAAAAAGTTAAACAGTTTTTAAATTGAGTATTTTATGATGTGTGAAAAATAACTCAAAGATGATTTTACATGACACAGAGAGAACATGATACAAAAAGTAAAGGTGGGATAAAATATCTATTTGGGTGGACTGCCCAAATAAATTCACTTACAGTATGTGATGAAGGAATGGACTTTAAAAAAAAACACACACACAATATTAAATTAATGTGTGTGCTGAACAAGAGGATCAAATGAACATCACAGAAGTGTCACATGTAATATCTCAATATCTTATAATCATGTTTGAATCATCAGCTCACTCATTACTTCAGGGTCTGTGTGTTTTGTCAGTCTCAATCACATAGTGTAAATTATGTTCTATTTTTATGCCTCCCACCGGGGACAGCCGTGGCTGGTGGCATTATGTTTTGGGGTTATTCAGCCATCTGTCTGTACGTCCGTCTGTCCTTCCTGTTCTTCCTGTTCTTCTTGTGAATGCGATATCTCAAGAGTGCCTTGTGATAATATTTCAAATTTGTTACAAATTTCCACTTGGACTCAAGGATGAACTGATTACGTTTTGGTGGTCAAAAGTGTCTGCGCCCTCTAGTATGTCCCATTCACGGGAACGCGATATTTTGTAGTCAGAGGTCAGTGTCACTGTGACCTCACAAAACACATTTTTGGTCATAACTCAAGAATGACAAAATTTGACACAAATATCCTAAGGGGGTACAATGATGAAGTGATGACATTTTATATCCAAGAGGTCAAAGGTCAACTTCACTGTGACAGAACATGTGACAGAATGTTCAGCTCTCTATCAGTCCTCTGTACTTACTCTCACTGAAACTGGAAATTATTCACTGGAAGCATACATGTCAGTGTGGCGGTATATGGTGAAAACTTCTTTTTTGCCAGAAAATACACCTAATGCCTTTTACGAAGTCTTCGTTACATACATTATGAGTGAGGACAGAGTTCAACTGCGAGGCAGTAATTCTAGTTTTATTTTCAAATGTGTGTATTTTGCGAGAGATGGATGTAGTGAATGTATCTTAATGTTGCTAGATTACTGTCACTGCTTTTTAATGGTTTATGCAAACGATCAGAACTGCGTGAGTTACAGAGCCATACATCACGATGTCACTGCACACTGAACATGCACATGCCACATTTTTATACAAATATCTCCTCCTACAGAATTAACCTGCATGAAATTTTGTTAGTGCACTCATGGACAATCTGTTCCTTTTCATGCCATGCAGTACATCAAACTAACAAGTGTATAAAATATAAGTGAAATATTTTGTTTTCTGACATTTCCAAAATAGCTGTTTATGCAATGCCTTTAAAACGGAAAATTTTAGTGGATGACTCATGTTTTTGTCTAAATCATGACACAGAAAGTGCCCCACGAGAGGAAATGCACTGCACCTGCACAAGAATGAATTATGGGTGTAATTATTTCCTTGTGAATATTTTCATGGTCTTGTGGTTCCCTGCCAGGCTCATGCTGCTCAAGCAGCGCGGCAGCACTACAATTTGCAGCTGAAGAGGAAGGTGTGGTTAGCCTGGCACTCTCTGGTCGAGAAACACTGGAAGGTCAAGGTGGAGCGGGCTTGCCGTTCGAGGGCTGAAGAGGTCTGCAGCCGCCTGTCTGCGGACTATGAGACCAAGCTGGCAGAGGTAAATAAACGGGTGGAGGACCTGCATATGAAACAGTCTGTGTATGATGATGCTGCATTGCTGAATTCATACTCAGAGTATCCACAGGGTCTTAAAAGTATTTTAAAAAGTGTAGAATTTAATATTTTCAAAATAAGGCATTAAAAATATTGAATTTAATTTACAAAGGTCTTAAATCCTTTCGTAGGATTAAATAAATACCCTAATGTCATAAATAACTGTACAACAGTACAAGTACTGTTTATGTCAGTGTTTTACTTTATGCTATTGATTGTGGAGTGCGTGTGAGCTCTGGTGCAAATCAGTCAGTTTTCAGGAAAGAAAACAAAATGTGCAACTTGAAAGATCATTGCCTCAGAACGAGCAAATGTGGTTTTAACCCTAAGTGGCAGCAGAATCCAAAATCAAATGGGTTAAGCCTGTTCGGGGTAATATGAATGTAAGTGAGAAAATGTTTTATTAAATTCAAGTATTTGAATTCTATTTAGGGCTTAAAATGCATCCTGATTTTCTTTATATCCATCATAATGCCAGTATTGTCATGAAGTTGGAATTAAATTTCATTCTAAGTGGTTTTAAAAATGTCTTAAATTTAGCTTGGAGAACACCTGGGGTACCCTGTTACTTGACTCTACCTCGGTGAGGTGTTTTACCACAGGAACTACAGCACTCTGTTGTCAGTAAGATAAATTGTACATTTACAGAGCTGAGTCATGTGAAGTAAACCCAAAGCACCACTGTGATTTATTAGTTTCTTACGTAGGTACATGTATTTTTCAATTTAACACTTCAATGAATTAAAGCCACACTAAACTTGATTAATAGACTGCAATGAAATAGAGAGAGATGGTGTTACAGATGTATGTTTGCAACACAAAGATGTAAGGTTGAAAGCCAGAAAACATCAGGTGTTGTTGGTAAGATCTAAGCTGATAAATGACTGATTCCTTTTGTACTTTTGTGCCTGACTCCACAGCACTGTGAGGCTATAGAGAAGGCCCAGGCAGAGATTCAGAGACTACGACTTGAGCGAGAGCGCTATGAGGAGTCTATGAAGAAGGCCTTCATGAGGGGCGTGTGTGCTCTCAACATAGAGGCTCTCGGCATGTTCCAGACCACAGAGGGACGACCAGAGCAACCTGCAGTTCATGATCAGCATGGTCTGTAACAGAATTGCCACATTACCCTATTTTGTCAGAGAATATACATATTTTTAAACAACCAGCACATTAAAGTGATACTCCACTTTACATGATAACCCACTCAGTATGTACTCACCACTATGCCGATGTGATGATGGGTGAAGGTCTTCAGTTCACAAAACAATCCTGGAGTTTTAGGAGAAACAGGGTAGCAGCCTCATCCAGTACAATGGCAGTGAATGGACGCACGTGCAGAAGTCTCGCAAGATCGACACCATGTTTACATCTTACCAGCAGGATGGAGACAATTTGTGTTTGTTTTGTGTGCTATTTTAAACGTTTTATCCTTGGTCACCATTCACTGCCATTGTACTGGATGAGGCTGCTACCCTGTTTCTCCTAAAACTCCAGGATTGTTTTGTGAACTGAAGACCTTCACCCATCATCACATCGGCATAGTGGTGAGTACATACTGAGTGGGTTATCATGTAAAGTGAAGTATCACTTTAAAAGCACATAAATAGGGCCCTGCTCTATACAACAAACCATAAAGGTTGACCTTGCCTCTGTGCTGTATTGATTCAATGCAGCTATCAAGACAAGAAAAGACAGAAACACCATTTCTCCAATAGAGTGCCACCGTGTGCTATTGACACTTGTGTAGATTTATGAGTAAGTAGACTGAAAGGTGTCTTTGGTCTTTTCTTGGAGTCATTCACTGGCTCATCTAATGGAGTGATGAGTCAGTGGATGGACTGAGTGCTGACTGAGGGGTAATTTGCACAGGTTATAACCTTGATGTGGCACTGGAAGATTGACTGAAAAGGTTCAACAGCCCTTTTTATTGAATAACGTAACCACTGTTCAGTCACTGTTATGTACTAGTATGTTACCTTGTGAAGACTGGGTTAAGGGCCTGGGTCGATGCAGGATATTTGACATGCAGGATAGACACTAATATTTTTCAGCACTGTCTCCGCGGGCCACTGAGCCCCTAAATGTGGTGACCTAAATGTGGTGGATCAAATGTAAACTTGTAAAAACAACACAGAAAAGTTAATCAAACACAACTTGACACAGCCTTCCTTTACTGTGACATTCTTAGATGTGTCAGATTCTAGCCGCTGCAGCTCCTGCTTCCATTCGCTCCTAAATTTTAGTTGATGTGTTTTGCATTTTGTTCATCATGGTCCGGCTTTTGTGTTTCAGTGTCTTTGTGTTAGCAGTTTGAGAAGGCTCAGCAAACTTTTCGCAGCCACGGGCCATCCGGCCGTCGGGCCATCCGGCCGTCGGGCCATGGTCAATGTCAAACTCTAAGTAGAAAACATAACGTAACATAACATAATTATCATAAAACTGAGATCAGGCAATGGCATCATAGCCAGCAAGAGGTGCAACAGGTCAGCAGTTATTAGCTTCATGGAGCATTTAAATGGCAGCACAGTAACACTAATCAGCCTAGTACTTGCCCTCAAACTCATAGCATTACACTGTTCTCACCACACAATGTCACTGACACCAGCAGAATAAATCTATGGTTTTGTTGCTCTTAACACCTTTCCATTAACATGTTGCGCCCACTAGTCAGGATTTGTCTCCAGTTCTATTCTGCCGTTCCTAATCTGCTATTTTTGGCGAGGACATGGCTGCTGAAGCTGGATCTCGCAGTTTTTAGCTTGTATAAATGAACCCTAGCATGGTCTTCTGCTCATCCATCTGCTTCCAGGTTTAATGAGTCTTCCAAACTGAAATATATTCCATTTCGTTCCTGTCAGACTGGGGTGTTAGTTGCATAACTTTTCCATTGCTTTGAACAGGAATTGATTTTCTCTTTATAATCTCTCATTAATGAGGCCACCCAGACTAACACAAAACCAAATGATATGAGGGGATATTCAGCTTTTTTAAGGACTCATACTTGGTAGGAGTTCTGAATAATTAATAATTAGCCACCATTTTAATTTGCCAAAGCAGGGGCGTGCAGCTGGCACTGGCTTCTCTGTTACATATTCAGTTTAAAAATTGTACTGTTAACATATGTTCAAACAAGCAAGAGAGGATGAAGGCACTCCCACTCAAACTTAATCACAGCCAATTTTAATCATTAGTATTGAGAGATAGAAAGTGAAATTGTTCAACCAAAAGGAAATATCAGATGAGTAGGCGTTTCATTCACAGGATACTGGTCATCAAGGTGATGTTCTGTAGCTTTAATAAACTTGTGTCAAAAATATATTCCACCAGGGTCTAACTCAATATTTTTTCTTTCTGTAGATATTCTGCCTCCTCAGGATGAGCCGGGGTCTACTACGCTGGCTCAGCTTCAACCCTATCCCATCTCTTCCACACGGTTCAGCCCTGTTCACTTTGACCGCTCGGAACCTTCCCACAGTGAAATGGAGGATATAGTGAGACACTTACCTTTAAAAAAATATATATATACAGTATATATTAATATTAAAACATTTATTTGATATTTAGGTTTTTTGTGTGTTATTGGATAGGCTAGCTGAAGACTGACAGGTAGGGGGACATGCAACAAAGGGACACAGGCTGTAATCAAACTGTGGCTGCTGCAGAGGACCCACAGTATTTATTTACACACCATAGTTCAATTTCTTCTCAAATTTATCATTGGATTAATATAAATATATTATGAATATAAATGTATGAATTAGAGTTTTTAATATGTTGTTTTATTTGCCTAATTTTATTTCCTTTTTCTTCAGTGTAGAATTTTTAATTTTTTTTTTATTGTTGTTACCTTATACAGCCACAAATTCATGGCTTCACTGCTGTCATGTGTATACCTCTAAAACAGAAGTACTCGCACAGTATTGTTAAACTTGAATCCTTCCATCTGTTTTCATCTGCTGCACTATTACACAATTCAATACTCTAAATCCTGAACTCTTGATTCCCTTTTCCTCAGCTGGGCTCTGGTGCCCCCATGTCCAGGACAGAACTCCCTCCCACTACTGTGGTGCACGGCTCACTTCCACCAGGGGCCACTGCAAGTTCCCACAAACAGGTTAGCATTAGATATATTGATCTATGGACTGTGTAACTATATTATTGAATAAATGGTTATCACATTGCTGGCCACAAAAATGATTCAAGTTTTTTTTTTTTTTTTTAAAAAGCCTTTACAACAGTAATCACATGCGTTAATGCTGCGATAATGTTCGTTGTTTCAGGTCAGTGGTCGTGTCGTCACAGCCAGTCAACAAAAACCCTCAAAGACTGTAACAGCTCGCATTACTGCACGCACTGATGTCAGTAAAGCTGCACGCGGCAACCTCCAGGTGATGGGTGTGGCTCCACCCATGAGCTCTGTGATAGTCGAACGCCATCATCCTGTTACGCAGGTATGTGTCACTACTGTTACTCTGAGGTGTTTCTATCTATGTGTTATCAGGCATATACCTTCAGAAAATAACGTTTTCTTTTGTTTGTCCTTCATTCTTTCAGCTCACCATCGGTCAGGCCACAGCTGCTAAGTTTCCTCGCTCCTCCCAACAGGGCCACAGCTCCACCGGAGGCAAAAGCTCCACCAGAACACACAGCAGCACATGCCATGTACACTCCATCAAAGTGGTTGACTGACCACACACACACACACGTATCTCACAGAAAGTGTTGCTCACCTAGTCTAGATTTCAAAAGCATCCATTGTAACAGTCCTAGAAATAGTTACTTTGGCATTAGTTTCAAGTTAGTTTTGCTTAGATATTCAAATTAATTTGTACATTTGAAGTGGACATTTGATTGCTATTTTTCAGCTTCCTTTCAGGAATGTGAAAGTCACAATTTCCCCTGCAATAGGATTTTTCTCAGGAAAGTACTACATAGACAAAGGTGTTTAGACCAGCACACGTAAATGTTTTCAGTTGTTAGCAGCTGGACAAAGTGTAGAATTACAAAATGGACTTTCTATGAAAATGTTTTAATTTAAATTATGCATACATGAGACTAGAATGCAATGTGTAAAATCACATATTTTATTATTTGTGTGTATTGATCTTTTCAATTGAGACCAACCGTCCAACACCACAGGTATTTTACTTTGCTAAACCAAAGCCATATGTTAATGATCTGATGCACGATTTTATTTTTAAAATAAATTATTTTACTGCTAACATCCTGTACAAATGAGTTGAAAATGATGTAAACAGAGTTCATTTTGTCAGTCCATATGTTGCGGTGTTCATTCTCATGAAATGCTGCAGCTCTTACTGGTGGCGCTCTCTGCCTCCATCCGCATCTTATCTGTAAGACAAATGAACATTTTCTGTATTAAAAGTTTGGCACATATCCCCAGCCAGCATAGCTACATGTTTATATATTCTTCAGTACATTTCTAACTGAATGCACCTGCAGCTTTCCTGTTCCCTGTGACGATGAGACCCTGGTAGAGTTCTTTAGCAGGGCTCCTCTGAGCCAGCTCCTCACCATGGAGCCAGATCAGCAGCATCCTGTTCCCATGCTCTTTATAGCTGTGCTGACCTGTGGACAAACACACACGGCACTGTACAGTCATCAAAACAATTCAACTAATATCCAAGGATATTCCAATATATTTAAATATTGCCACATTTTCTCAGAAATTCTGGGATTTGAAGCTGTAACATTTTGGCTGCCAGAGGCTTATGTTATAATATTTCAGATAGGTGCCAGATGCACAGTCAAAAGCCTGCCGAGGCGGTGTGAGTTGTGGCACCTGTCCACTGCTCCTCAATTGCCGACACTTGCTCCTGAGTGAAACCCCAGTGCTCCGCCAGTCTTTTCCAGTCTCCCGGTTTCAGGAGCTCATACGCCAGGCGCCATGCCATCGAACGGAGCTGCTTGGTCTCATAGCGGTGGTCGAGTTTAAACGATAGTGGATATTCGCTGTGAACACTCTCATTAAGCTCAGGGTTGGTCTGAAAGGGCAATTAAATTATGTAAGCAGATTGATAAAGGCCACAAGCCTCAGAGAGCGCTGGGGCATGGGAAGAGATTATTGGAAAGACACTCACACACATGATTAGCAATATGAATGCCGGAGTTAAACATGAAAATCATGAAAGGAAGGGAATAAGGCATCCCCTTAATTAAATTGATGGTAAATTGGCTGTCAAATGTTTCTGGGTTGTGAGTCATATTTTACCGTGGATGCTGTAATAGTATTAGAGGGGATTCAGCTAATCTAGACTGTGATGTTGGGATATGAATCATTCGTGACAAATGGAATTATTGATTTTGAGGCCTCAAGAATGGATTATTGCACGCATGAAAACAGTAAAAAAAATTTCCAAGTATCATTTCATGATCTCTCACCGTCCTCCAGGTGTAGTATCTCTCTGCTTTGATGATCATGTCCACAATAATCACCTCGTCTGCTCTGACTGCCACACCCAAAGCTGTCTTTCCCTGCTGCTCCGAATCCAACACATACAGCAAAATACACAAACGTGAAAAAAGCATGAAAGAATTTGTATAATTTAACTTAAAGGGACAGTTCACTCCAAAAAAACAAACAAACATATGTTTCCTATTACCTGTAGTGCTATTTATCCATCTAAATTGTTTTGGCTTGAGTTGCCGAGTCTTGGAGATATCAGCTGTAGACATGTCTGCCTTCCCTCTTATATGGGACTACACGTTCCTCAGCTTGTGATGCTCAAAGCACCAAAAAAGACTCAACAGCAATGCCTCTTTCCAGAAAACATGACCCAGTTACTCAAGATAATCCACAGACCTTGGTATGAACAGTTTCAGGGAGAAAGTTCTTTCTTTCTACAGTAGAATCTACCTGAACTACTTTATTTTTACTGAAAAGAAATTAGTTCATGCATGAAACTGTCACAACACGCTTTGATGTTCAGTAACCAATCATGATTTTCTGTACAGAGACATTGCTGTTGTCTGACTCTCACACCAAAACTATCTAGGTGGATAAATAACAGTACAGGTAAGAGGGAATATATGTATTTTTGATTTGGGGGTAAACAGTCCCTTTAAATGGCTACACTACTACACTATGTTAGATCTATAAATTCTGCTTGTGGGATTTCTTACCCTGTCCCGCAGTGTCAGATCCAGCCCGGCTTTAAGAAGCATTTCCACCACTTCTATTCTGGCCAACTCTGCAGCAAGATGCATGGCAGTCTGCGACCTCTAGTAGTTCATGGAGTATGACAGGACAATACAATGTAGCAAGCATTATGTCTATTTTTATTGTCTCATATATAGTTTGGCAAACATCTTTTTTTACTGTTTTACTTGGGAGATCGTACCTTATCTGTGACATTAATGTCGCAGCCAGCCTTCAGTAGAGAATCGATGACAGGGATGTGACTGTTCTTCACTGCCAGGTGGAGAGGAGCCTCCAGGTTCTGAGAGCAAAAATATCCTGTTACACAACATGAGCCCCAAAATTAAATGTTAGCTTTTAAAGAAAATAGGTAAAAAATATAATCATATGTGTCCAGGCAGAGGTTCAGCATCACAGCTGATGTGTGTTTCACCTATGTTGTCAAAGAACTTTACTGAAAGAGTGTACTACTGCCACCTAGCTTGTGTTTGCTTACCTGATTCTTAAAGTCTGTATGGGCTTTGTACTCTAAGAGGATTTGGACAATAGATGTGTCTCCTCTCTCTGAAACTGGATGGAGAGCGCTGCATTTGGCCTACAAAAGAGGAAAGAGGGGGACGTTTAGCTGTAGGCCTACACATATTATTTACTTCATAAAATTTGAGAGCACCTGAGTGATTAACCACAGTGAAATATTTCACAGTAACACATTTCTAACTACAGAGCACCAGTGATATCAATGTCATTATAGTGCCCTATTGCAGGGGTTCCCAAACCTTTTCATGTCAAGGACCCCCACCCAGTTTGGGAGGATTTTGTCTAAAGGAATCCCTCTGAGTATTTTTTTTTTTTTAAATTGAAGATAGTAATAATAATAAGTCTTCAAAGTCAAATGATGATCAAACTAGCATCACTAAAAAAATTAAATCAATCAAAACAGCCAGCCCTATTTCTTCCCTTGTTGTTCTAACTTCCAAACATTGTGATAAAAGTTAAAATATTCTTTTACTCCTCTTATATACCGTTGTGAGGATGTTGGGGTCACAGCCGGCCTCCAGCAGGACCAGCACACATCGTTCCTGACCGTTGTCTGCAGCCTGGTACAGAGCTGTCTCACCATCCTGCCACACAGAGGATACATCCAAAAAATAAAACAGTGGTGTTAGATAACCAGAAAATTCTTCTTTAATCACAAAATTTAACTCTGTGATGCATAACATAGGTCAAAAGTGATCTGCCTGAGTTTCTATATCTTTCAGTCATTCAGCATTCCAGGTATTCCTTGATTAACTTGTTTATTATCATCATATATTCTTATTTTAATTTTCCATACATTTTGAAAAAAAACTTCCCTGTATCCCTGTAATGCACAACATGGATCAAAAATGACCCATTGCATGTTTTTTTTTTTGCTATTCTTTAAAATAGATGTATTTTAATCAATAAATATTGCAGATATACATTAAATATTTTGCATTTGAATACCACAGATAATTATTTTAATGGCAGGTGCTATTGGATAGCTTGTGCATCAAAGGGTTAGCAGTGTTTTAGGCCAACATTTTTACACTGAAGAGACTTCAGGTCGGCATCAGTAACTTAATGGCCATTTTTAATTATTTAATAGCAAATAATAGCTGTCACTGTAATTCAGATGATCATTAAGCTCCAATCCCAGTACAGAATCTTTGACAAGAAGCATTAAGTCAGTCTTATCAAGTATAATTTACCAGTGAGAGCTGAAGTTCAGGCCAGATCTCAGTTTGCCTCATTATCTAACAGCAACCAGTACATGTTTGATACAACTTCATTAATCCAAAGTGGAGCCACCATGCAGCAGTGGATTAGCCACTGAGCACACACTGTCACCAGCCATAGAGAGGATGTTTACACTGATTGTCTACCATATTGACTTCATCCCGAGTATCAAAGCTCTGCAGCAGCAGCTGGACGGCATCCAAGTGGTCGTTCCTGGCAGCTAAGTGCAGGGGCGTGTCCCCTCTCTGGCAGAAGGGAGGGAGGGAAACAGCTCACATCAAAGAGTGTTTGACTTTGAGCTTTCTTGCAGGTGCGACTCAAATATGAGCATAAATGGCTGTAGATAGTACATGAAAGATGCAAACAAACCAAGAACACATAAACAAGTCCACACACACCTTGTTGGGCTTCATGGTGGCCATGTTGTATGGGTCAATCAACATTTCTAACATGTTGACACATCCGTGCTCTGCCGCTAGTGCAAATGCCCGGTGTCCCGACTGAAATAGAAGTATTGAGACACAAACAACCACATTTACTGCATTTGGTTGTCCTAAACGATTTGCACAGATAATGAATTATGAAAAATGAGATACCTCGTCATCTTTGTCTAGTTCTTTCATCTGCAGGTCATTAATAATATATTCTACAATTTCAGTGTGGTTGTTAATAGCAGCACAGTGCATGATGTTCAGTCCTTCCTGAGGGGGAAAGAAGTAAGTTATAATTTAGAAAACACTTTCTGTTTAATCAACAGAGTGAAGTTTAAAGGGACAGTTCATTCCCAAAATCAAAAAATACATATTTTTGGCCTCTTGCCTGTAGTGCTGTTTATCCATTTAGATTGTTTTGGTGTGAGTTGCAGAGTTTGGATACATCAGGCATACAGATGCCTGTCTCAGTTTTTCTTTTTTTTATTACCCTTTGAGCACCACACGCCAAGAGCCGTTTAGCTTCATAGCTGATATCTCCAAAACTCTGCAATTTGCACCAAAACAATCCAGATAGATAAACAGCACTACAGGTAAGAGGAAAATATATATATATATTTTTAATTTGGGGGTGAACTGTCCCTTTAAGTATCCACTATTGTCAAAGAAATTTAGTTTGGTTGGATTAGGAAAATAAAGGGAACC
>JAJHUR010093248.1:0-16424 GCA_027495735.1 Lutjanus campechanus
GTCATGAGGTTCAGCCCGTACTGCTACTGTGACACAGGGTGAGGCCACACACGCACACACACGCTGCTTTTGCTACAGCTCTTCCCTGCATCTGTTTTGCTTATTGTAAGTCCAGCCAGCTTAATATTAACAGAAGTATTACTTTTGTCTTTTGTTGTTTCAGGGAGCCAGAGAAGCGTGTGAGTGAAAAGAAGCCTGCAGGTTCAACATCTCCTCCTGCTGGCAGCCCCGCTCCCCCCACTGCTCCTTCTGCTTCAACAGCCTCAATACGCTCAGCCTACCTGCCCTATGCCCCTGCCTTCAGTGTCCTCCTGCAGTGCCTCAAGATGGTACACAAACACACACACACATACAATTATTATATCCACAGATCAGTGGCATGCAGGAAGTACAATATCTGTTGGGCTAGAACTAATGATTATTATCACTATTAATTAAGCTGCCAATTATTTTCAAGATTAATCGTTTAGTCTATGAAATGCCAAAAAATTGTGCAAAATGCTCATCACAATTTCCCAGAACCCAAAGTGACATCTTTTAAACAGACTCTTCATTTATGACCTCACATTTAAAGTGATATTCCACCCAGAACGATAATCCACTTAATATCTCCTCACCCCTATGCTGATGTGATGATGGGTTAAGATCTTCAGAACACCGTTGCAGCCAAATCCAGTACAATTGTAGTGAATGGTAGTGAAAAGAACACAAAACAAACACAAAATGTCTCCATCCTGCTCGTGTGGCGTAATCCAAGTGTCCGTGAGCCGCGACATCAAAATTTAACCACAAAAGACGCCATTTACACCATATTTTTAGCCGAAATGTTTCTTTTGACAGACTAATACCCAAACTTGAGAATGCCACGGCCCAATTTGAAATCTGAAAATCCTCTGCGGCCCACCCAAAGCTTTATTCACAACTCTGACCAACACACAGGACTAAACGTACCAATGACAAGATATAAGATACCTTCCAGTGTTAATGTGACACCAAATATTGTGTAATATGAGATAAGATAAACTTTATTTATTTTCCCACACTGGGGAAACTCGCATGGCAGTTCCGGCAGCTCAAGGAACAAAAGTACAGGTTGAAAAATGATTGAGTTGTAAATAGAATACAAATAGCATAAAAAATGGAATAAATATAATATATAAAAGACTATACATACGAACTATATATGATATATACACCTTTCACTTGTAGAAATATGGATGTGTATGGATATATCTGTGTAATTGCACACACCTGTTAAACTAGGTCAGGTAAATGAAGAATAAATCAGAATTTAAAGCCCACTGGCTTTGTTTTAATAGTTTAAAAAAATATGGTAATTTCAAACTTCATTAAATTAAATTGAAATTGAAACTTAATAACATTTAATATGCTTCTTTCATGACCTCTTACAGCCCACCTACAGACTAGTAGATTAATTGACTAATCATTACGGCTCTAAATTGTGTCTTTATAACAGTGAGTTGTCTGCTGTCATTACAATCTCAGACATGTTTTATTTTTCTCTTTTAGGAGACAGATTGGAAGGTCTTGAAGCTGGTTCTCGACAAGCTGCCGTGGATGCTGCAGTACAAAGTGCTGCTGCTCACGTCACCGTGCAGCTTGGACCAGCTCTGCTCGACGCTCTGCTGCATGGTAGTGCATATAAAGACTATACTTACAAGTCTGTACGCGTGAACCAATATCATTCTATGTTTCCCATTTTCTTGTCTGTGTGTTTGCAGGTGACGGACCGACTGATCTCGGAGCGCTTGAAGAAGACCCCAGAGGGATTTTCTCGCACTGACGTTCAGCTGGCTGTGGTTCCTGTCCTCACAGCGATCACCTCCTACCATAACTACCTGGAGCAGCCGAGACAGGTACAAATATTAGTCTGAGAGTAATAGTTGCACCGTGTGTGACATAAAAGTATTGCATTATTTTACCACATTACATTATTGAACCATAACAGTGCAATGGTGCTGTAACTGTTTTGTTAACATTTCTTTCTTTGGGCCATCTGCTTTTGACCCAGTGTGGTTAGATTAAATAGGTTTAATGTGGGATTAGTCAGTTTATAGTTTGTTCACCTGATATCCTGTGATCCACTTCGAGCTTTGTTGTCCATATCCCTGCCAAACCTACATGAATAGCTTATGTAGTTTTATGAATAGCTTTGCTAAAGAAACACACCTGTTAATTCCAGCTTGGTATAAGCATCACTGTGCTCTTGGAACTCAAACAGGAACCTGGTCCTACTTGAATCTGCACAGATACACAGATTTTGATGCTAAGCTAACAGTTTCTTATATTCTCATTAAGGCATGACCAATACTGGGGCAGATACTGATATTAGAAAGTAAAAGAAAATTCCAGTATCAATATATTTGCCGATATTCTTTCTACAGCATGTAATACGCAGAATATAGAATACATAAATAAAAACAAAAAACAAAATATCAAATATACACAGAATGCTGCCTATAAAATCAACCAATGAAAACAATCCGTATTAGGTTCTGTTAGAAAGAAAGGTGCATATTATTTTATTTTTCACAGGGATCTCAGTCCCTTTCTGCCCTTTTCAGTTATCACTCTGTTTGAGCCATTGTGCTGGATTTTGTTTAACATGTATGAAACATTACTTTTTTTGGAAACCTGTCATACAAAATAACATATATATGTAAAGAGAACTTTATACAACAAAAAAGCATGAAAGACCGTTCAAATATTCAAGCTGTTGTGGCAGCTGATTCCAAACTTTTAAACAGTTTTGTATGTTGAGGTAGTAATTTTCTTTATATAACTGGAATGATATTCATTAATTTCCTCTCCCCTCTACAGAGAGAGCTGGTTCAGTGCCTGGAGACCGGCCTCATTTACCGCTGTGCCAAGCAGTGCGTGGTGGCTCTTACTATGTGCACAGTGGAGATGCCTGATATCATGATCAAGCTCCTTCCTGCTCTTATCGTCAAGCTCACCCACATCTCTGCAACCGTTGCCATGGCATCCCCTATGCTCGAGTTCCTCTCCAGTGAGCACCAAAAGCTTTTCTAAAAACTTTGTCCATTCGTTTCTAACAATGTTCTGCACCATTGTTGAAATTTCAAGGTCTGTTAGTCACTCGAAGTTTTCTGTGACGGAGGGAGCACAAAACATGAAAAACTTCTGTTGATGTGTTCTTTTCTTCTGTTCTGTTTCATAGCTCTGGTGCGTCTGCCCCATCTATATGCCAACTTTGTAGCTGAGCAGTATGTCAGTGTGTTTGCCATCTCTCTACCCTACACTAACCCTTCCAAGTAAGTGTTCACATACACACAAACACACACATATATACCCTAAGACGCACACACATACATTGACCTGTTTGTATCTTCCATCAGGTTCAACCAATACATCGTGTCCCTGGCGCACCATGTGATCGCCATGTGGTTCATACGCTGCAGACTCCCCTTCCGCAAGGACTTTGTTCAATACATCACAAAGGTGTGTGCTGTTTTTTCTTCCTACTTTTATTATTGTTTGTTTCAGTTGCATTTTTTATTTTGAAAATAACACGAACACTGAAAAAATCTTAAGTCTCACAGCTTCACCAGTTTCCCATCCCCAAGCACACAAACAATACACACATACACAGAGAAAAAGAGAAGAGATTCCATAGAATACTGAGAAAAAAGTATAAAAGCATAAATTCCACATGGAAATCAATATTATTGATGTGCTTTCACCTCATCTTTTTGGTGACACGTTTATAAAAGAAAATTTCAAGCCTTTCCTAACTTTCTCACCCAGTTGTTTAAAGGAGGGACTTTTACTAATAATAATACCTGAAACGGAGTAATTTGAAATCTTGGGAAGTTTTTTTTTTCTTGCAGAGACATACAGCATATCAGTGGTTTTCAATTTTTTTCTGCCCAAGACACACAAAGGACAAACCAAAATCTTATTGCACACCTCTATTCATATCCATGCAAAATAGCCTTTATAACCAACTTAATGAACGGAGGCAACAGGTACAGGCCAATTACCATCCAGGACAGCAGCAAAAATTGGGATTCGCTGTGATGGAAGGTTTTTAAATGATTTTTGTCTAGTTATTTAACTGTCCTTTACATTGGGAAATGAGTGCGTACAAAGTACTGATATAGCAGGGTAAAATAAAAATTAATTTATAACATTAAGTATTGTTGCATTGTGCAGTAATAATGTATAGTTGTCACAAAATCCCAAGGCACACCTTTTGGGAACCACTGCACTGGATAATCTATATTGATCTCATGCCTGCATGTGACAGTGTTGTTCATTGAAGATGCTCATGTTTTTGGTGAACGGCAAACTGAAAAGATCAGTTTTCAACTAATGAATGTGAACATATACATTGTTCACTCAGAGGGGGAGAGAGAGAGTGGCAAAGAATGACGGTGAATGCAGCGGAGCAGATGAAAACAACTATCTCAATCTAGCAGTGAACGACCAGCAAAGGTTACAGTTTGTCAGTGATAAAGTTCTGGCAGCTTCTCAAACACCAAACATGGTGAATGTCAAAAGTGTTCTCACATACTGGAATTCTGCGTATGGTTCAGGTGAAGGGTGGTGCCTGCAGAGCATGCAGGAGGATGTGGAGGACCCATTTGCAATGATGACCCAGCCTCAAAATTAACAAACTGTAATCAGCTGATTCCAGTCTGCCTTCCTGCAGGAGAAGCACTTTGTGATGTGCTGGGGTTTGAGATGCTGAAGAAAGACATTGAAACGTGAGCTAAAAAATTATTAGACTATGTAGGCTGATATTGATCAGCAGATAGTCTGATTCATTCAGTGAGCTGAGGAGTAGAGGCCAATTTTGAATGGTGTGTTTACAAACAGTCCTACATATTCTACCTTTAAAGTCTCAGAAAAAAAGTTTTGTACAGAATACAAACTGCAGACCTGTGACACTTCACTATAACAGTGAATCTAGTCTTTGCAATGATGTAAAGTTTTAAATTGTGTGAGTCTTGTCTTTAATCTTTTAACATTATTTGGGAGTTGCTGCAGACACCAGACATTGACTTTCTACTACATTTTTGCATTTTTGTGTCTTTACAGTCATGTGTTTGTCTCTTCATTCAGGGTTTGCGTTCCAACGCCCTGCTGCCATTCGATGACGGTCACGAGCAAAGTTCATTTCGTGCCCGAAGCACCAGCCTCAATGAACGGCCCAAAAGGTAATGCATACGTACACACACAGCTGCAAGTGCTGACGTACAAACCGGCAGCACCATATACTGACCATGTGGCCATTGTTGTGTAAGAGGGTCGGGGTTGCCAAGGTAACAGGGGACTCAGCATGACTGGTACTGTGGCGTGATGGTCGCAATGACTCCTCTCAGGTTGCCATGGTGATCATTAGTTCATTTTATTTATTGTTTATGCTTTTTACATTTTGAAATTTGTTCTTTTTCTACCACAATTTATTTTTTCTTCAGAATTCACTTCTCATAATGGGGGTGGACAAAATAACAGGAACATCTGTATAATATAATGTAATGCAAGGCAATAGATTGATGGTAAATCTATGTTGGCTTCTGTCAGAGGGGGTTTGAAGCTCGAGAGTGTGTTTGTGTATTATATTATACAGGATTTTGTGTTACTGTGTCCACCACCCATAGCATATAGAAGAACATACATGGTGATAACATGAGAAAAGGCCTGTAGGGTTTGTTTTCTCCTGCTGTCACATCTTACCACCTGTTTATAACCATAGTAAATACAGAGTTTATTTGAACACAAAGAGAAATACACACTGTCTTTCACACAGAGGTGTAAGGAAGCTTTTCTCAGCAAGGCGTCATTCTCATCTGTACATGGTGTGAATGTTTGTTGGTTGTCTGTGTCTTAATTGCCCTGCCAACCCAAGATAAAGACATCCAAAGTAACTCAATACAACACAGAGAGAAGGAGGGGACTGAACCAGCTGGGACTACCTGGGATGTGTGCGTACCACTCCTTAACTGATGTTGGCTGTGGTGCACAGATTTAGGGCCAACTGAAAAGAGGACAAAGAAGAGCAGATTCAGCCATTTTAATTACAATAGCAAACTATTTCATTGTTGAGCACATAAAAAAGATGTATTTACCTTTTATTAATGATGGTTATATAAACTTTTTTTTGACTGTTTTTGTCAGATACAAGCAGTGCTTTAAACATTTGCAAGTACCTATTTCAAAGCAGAGTTGTCAGGGTATCAGATTTAATAAAATGAATGACACTAACAGTCAAAATCATTTTTAAATCTGTTTATCATGCATTTTGTGTTTTATATGGCAAGCGAAGTCCGTAACCATAACTACAAAAGTGAACAACAAGAGCAATTTTCTCTTGATGGAGAGTGAAAAGGTATGTATAGGGGGCTTTGAGGGAGTGAGACAAAGTGAGAACAGAAAGAGCACACACTGTGCTGGATTATTTACAGTATCTTATTGTTAATATGATATTATTTGTTTTTAATATCACAATTTATTGTGACATCCCCACTTCAATATAATATTAGCACAGTTAGTTTGCTGCAAGCCGAATATCAGGCAGGACAACAAAGACTGAACTTAACTGAGGTTTTAAATGAGCATGTAGATCATTTTCTTCTATAACTACTTATGTACTTTTGATACTTTGATACTTTTGCACAACCACATGTTTAAAACAGTACAATATCAATTAATTAAAGTATTGATACTCTTGACTTCAAAGACCCGAAATAGCTTCAAAAAGTATTGTTTGAGATGACACTGCACACTCTGGATGAGCCAGTCCCTAAAGAATTTTTTGCACTGCTTTCCCTTCTCCTTATATTTTTGGCTTTTTTTGCAGAGGCATTCATTGTAGCTTTTTATTCAATCCCTTCTCCTCCTCCGTTCTGCAGTTACATACGTTTTAAGAAATGGTAGCTGCAGCCTCTTAAAAGATGTCTTTTTTTTCCAAGTCCTCTTGATCTTTCTCGGGTCCCGACAACTAATTTCAACAAACCTCATAACGCCCTTGCTACCATCGCAATCCAACACATTTTTCATGGTGATACATAACGCCTTTGCTTACATCAGTTTCTACTGATCTTCACATCAACCCACATTCAGTGTTCCATATTGTGCTATCGTTCATTCAGCGCTCTGTCCTTGTGCTGCTCATTGTCCTCTTCTGGGTCGGAGTGCTGCATGTCAGATTTTAAATGAATGACTTTAAGGTGACTACATTTTTCATATGTAGCCTCTTCTCACAGACAAACGTCTTAATTATCTTTTGAATTGATTGATTTAGACTAATTAATTAATTAATTAATTAATTAATTAATTATAAATGCTCTGACTCGCTGTGCTCCAGCCCTCAGGTTTAACCCAGCATTTCATTTTCAGTTGTTCAGAATTGTTTTCCTTGTGTTTTAACTTTCATGATGTCAGGCCTGTGCTGAGTCCATCCCTAATATTTTACTTCTCCTGTACCAGTCCTTGGCTTCTCTCTGTACCTGCTGTGTGAAATAATGTTTTATTTTGTTGCTCCTCTTGAATACTTTCTGTGTGTATTTTCTTTTCTCAGTAGCAGAAACTCTTTTACCCTCTGCTGTAGCTTGTCTGTTCTTCCTTTTTTAGTTGATTTTTATCCTTTTTAAAAAAATCCTTTTTTATTATTCCGCTCTCCTGTAATCTGATTCATAGTGTTCACTGCTGTTAATTTTCACCTTGTTTTGTTTTTCTTTCAATTCTTCATTCAACCCCCCCTCTCCCCTGCCTCCTGCTGATTGGGTGCTGCGTTGTGGTTGTGGTTTTGGGGGGTGGTCGTGTCATCCTGGATCCTTCCTACATTTCTCCTGGCCCCTCCCTTCCCCCTGTGACCTTTGACCTTTTTGACCCTGTCCTCTGTACACTGCCCCCCCACCCCCACCCCCCTCTGCGTGGCGTGTACCCGTTGGTCACCTGATCATGTTGCTCTGGTGCTCGGGTGACGATTCCTGCTGCCTCCTGGTACACCTCCACACACCGCACTCTTTCCCTCCACACTCCCAAACCACCACCACCCTCACGATGACCCACCCCCTTCACTGCCCACCGCCACCTTATCGCCAACCCCCGGGCCCCCGTTCCCATCGCCCTCCGACATGGGTACTCACCACCACCCAGTCTGCGGGCAGCGAAAGTGGCGAAGGCGGCAGCGGCGGTAGCCAATAGCAGCAGCTCTCCAGTTAAAGAGCTGAGGGACCTCTCAGCCATGGATGCTTTCCGTTCCCGCAGCATCAGTGTCTCCGAACACGCGGTCCGCAGGTTAGAGAAGAGTCTTCTGGGTAACCAAACAAAAAAAAAGAACAACAACAACCCAAACACTTGTTGCTTCCTCCATGGGATGGTTGATGGGGTGTAGGGTCATTGTCATGTGGGTCCGTTGGGCGGGCGTTGGGTGGTTTGTTGCCAGGGAATACCTGGAGCGGGTGGTGCATGCTGGAGGAAGGTTTGTGTGTCGACCGTTTTGGTTTGTTTCAGGCTGCGATCATTCACGTGCTGTTTTACGTTTTGTTTTTATGATTTGCTTATGATTTGCATGCCGTGTTTGCAGAAGACATCACAAAACATTTGATGTTTTTTCTGTTTGATTTTGCTCTAACACAGATTTTGCTTTTTATTTTCATTTAATTTTTTAATTTGTCTTTGGTTTGACTTTTTTGTTTTGCTGGGTTTATTGCTGAATGGTTTTGATTGGCCTAACAACAAATGAATGGCAGGAGGTGGTGGTGCAAAGCATGTGTATCCAAAGTGAGGGGATCTTATCCTGACAACAACTGCAACCTACAACTCTGCCTCCCTTTTCCTGGTGGGAGGGCACTTCTGCTTCCTCGTCCAGTGACAGGGACAACAGCAACACAACGGCTTTCTTTTGCTTGCTTGACATATTTTTCTTTTGCTCCATTCACAAACATACACTGAGCTGCTATGACCATGGCAATCCTAGTGTGGGATTTTAGGACTAGCCGGGCTGATGTGAACATTAAAATGTTTGATTACAAACTTAAATCATTCCTATCACCACACACATATATAAACAAACACCTGATTTATCTTCAGACTTTTATGCTTATCTCTGCTTGGCTGTCTTGCTACAGTGACTGACAGATGTGTGATCTAACATTGCAGTTGTCAGATGTGGCTGCAGTGCCACTATGTTGAGTATGTCATATCCCTCCTGCCCAACAGATGGCGGTAAAAGCCCAGTACAAACTACTGTGTATTTTTATGTAATTTCAGAGTGAAACATGTAACTTTATCAGACTAAACAACTGCAGTGTAGATCTGTTTTACCTGCTTCAGCTGCTAAATGGCTGCAAATCTTCTGTTTTCTTACACAGTTGTGTGTTTTTGTGTCTCTTGAATGGTAACACCTGAGTCACGAGTGAGATTGAAACCTGTTTCCTGGTGGACACTTGCTTCACTTCAAACAACATCACCATGTTAAACATTTTTGGACATTTTTTTAAATAACTAAACGGTATGTGATATCAAGAAATGACTCTAAACAAGTTTTGTTTAATTCTTGAGGATTAGCTGAGCTCATGTTTTGCCGCTCATACATCCATACTGACAGTTGTTCTGTGTCTGCAATAAAAAAGCAAAGCATTGAATTCTTATAAAAGCCATAATATTCAGCTTTAGTTAGCATTGTGGGTACCACTTTACAACAAGACTGCCATTATAAATGGTTTAAAATCAGGTTATTGATTAGGTTGTAAGCACTTTATGAATCGTTAATAAGCTGTTACAACACATTAGATAAAATAGGCAAAAGTGACCTGTTGCTTGCCAAATAGTGAACACTCATTCATCTGCTCTGTTAAGCCTCAGATCTCATTGCTTACTGAGCTTTTGCTTCGTTCAGTCCGCAGGCAAAATGGGCCCAAATCAGATTTTTTTTTCATTGTTTTTTTTTTTTTTTACTCATATGTGACTCAGATCAGAACAGATCAAAACTATATTCATGCAAGTTTTATGTCACTCACTTGCCTGAAGTGTCCTGCTGTGAGAGTCTTGTGAAGAGGTGCCGACAGATGTAGTTTAAAGTAACACATCTTGAAATTTTGGATGAATCCCACCACTCTGTACTCCACATCCATGCACACCTCAATACAGAAGTAGCAGCCATTGCTCCGCAAAAAGGCTTAATTAAAAATTTGCCCGTCTTCCTCCTAAACTATATAACTTATCAAATTACCAGATTCATTTGGCAATATCATTTACTTTGACATTTTCAGCATGTATTGTTTTACTATTGACAATAAGGCTCCCTTTGCCAATTATAAACGGTGGTAAACTCATGAGATTTATTAGTAGTAAGCAGTAACTGGATCTTGCCAAATAGTGAGCTCACATCAGTGTATGAAAACTATGTTATAGCTTGTTTACAATTGTTTATAAACGATTTATAAAGTGTTTGCAGACTAATTAATATCCTAAGCATAATCATTTAAGAATCTGTATTTGTCTGTAGAATTTGTAAGGGTAGTCTTACTGTGGCTGCTGTGACTAACGAGGCACCGCATCAGGTAGACACAATGAAATAAAGCACAATCGATTGCAATGTGCCTACTAATATTAGAATGCTTTGCACACAGCACACCCTGTTTCAGTCGTGAGCGTTTCATGGTCATGTTGTTGAAGTACATATCCAGTAGATATTGACGTGTATAATGAATCATTGCCAGTAGAAGATTGGTAAGTATGTGAGGAATATTTTTTGACACGCTGGGACTTGGTCTGAGTGAGAGATTTGTTCTTGTTCCTTCTGACAGAGCTAATGAACCTGCACAGCTGTGATATAAATCCTCTCAGATTCAGAATCATACTGTGTACGTACAGTATATTTACCATTTTAATTGGCATTTGTGAACGTACCTGAATTGGATTTCATATTGAAGATGCAATCTTGTAGAGGTGTGAAACAATGACAAAATTCATTTTCAGTTGAGACAGCCCTCCCCCAGCTATTATAGCGTCTTATGTAAACTGGAGACAGCTGGAGGACTGACACAAATAAAGCTAAAGCTGTTTCCCATGAGACGTCCACCAAGGACAGATGTTCGTCTTCCACCATTCTCTGTCGTTATTTCTTGTTGTCTGCATCATTTTGATATTTATCCATTTATGTAACGTTTCTTTGGTTTTCTTCCTGGTTATGTGAGAATGAAGCCTGAAAACGGTCTGTCTGCCTCGTGTACTCCCCGTCGTCATGAACAGAGACATAACAGTTGGGTGCAGAAAGAGTGTTGCTGTGAATTATTCATTTTCAGTTTTTTGTTTACCTCAGAGCAGCGAGCCAACGTGGCCTTCATTTGGACTGAATTCACATCCTGTATTTTTTCAGCCCTGATTGAGACTGATGTTAACATTTGTAAAGGTGCTATTAACCTGATTTGCCTGTAGAGCAGGCAGTAATGGTTGTTGTGGATACAAAGAGGTGCTGCTCACTCTACAGTAAATACTAATAAAGAGAACTGGCTGCAGCGGAGACATTAGTGCTCACGGTTAAACCCGTTCACTCACACACAGCTGCTTCTTGCTGGTTTCTCTGTAGTCTTGTAGCTTACTCAGCGTTAGAACATGTTACACTGTAGATCCCTTTAGCCTCCTACACAGAGCTTTATTTACATTGAGGGAAGTAACCAGTGTGGTGTCACGGCAGATGAGACACGCTTATCACCTCTGCATTGATCTCTAAAAAATGTGTTTCAGTCGCAAGGACCTAGTGCTTGCATGGTAGCCTAAAGTCACATGCACCAGGTCATTCATTCATAATCCTCAGCTGTTTAAATACATCACATCCACAAACCTCTAAATATACTTGAATTAAATAAATATTTTTTTCTTTATATATTTCTATATTTATTTAATATATTTATTTATATTGAGCCCCAACAAATGTCTTTTACATGTTCAAATTCTTCTTTATAAAGGTATAAGATATAATATTTAAGATAGAAGTCTATATGGTATCAAGTGTGATATAAGAGTCGGTAAACTATGCTGTGTCATGTTTGACGTATTGTTTTTCTCTTCTGGGAGAATCACAATTCTGCCTTTCATTTTGATTTTGAGTCAGTTTTGCTCATTTTGATTGAATTTTGATTTAAGATAAAATACAGTAATTGTGGACTGGACTTTAAGTACTATGTCACTTTATGACTCTGTGTCTTGAGAAAGGTGCTTGTGACCAAAATGTTGGCACATTTTTAATAAATCAATGCAGAGGTGAAGAAGAACTGGTTGGAAGGAGTTTTTTGTAGAAGAAATTGATTTTTTTTTTTGGGGGGGGGGGTCTTTGATTTCCTGCACCACCAAAGAGTCATACTTTTCTCCTCCAGATGAGGCCACTTATACCATGTCCCAGCGTGTGTCTGAGTCTGTGTGTTTGAGAAAATGTAATTATCTGTTGGTGTGTCTGCTTATATGATTACATATGGATGCATGTGTACATATACTGTAAATGTGTGTGTTGTATGTGTTATAGACAAAAACATGAACATTGGTGTGTTTGTGTGATTTTTATAATGTTCTGCATTTCTCTGTTTGTTTATCAGACCTCGCATGTCTCTGTGTGAACTGTTTACATGTTAAAATGTATCTCGTGTGCCTCCCTCTTCCTCCTCTGTCCTCCTTGCTGTCTTTTAACATTCTCCCGGTTTCCTCCTGAAGGATGCACACCTCAACCACCACCTGCAGTCTGGGCTCCGCTGATGAAAATGCGGTGACTCAGGCAGACGAGGGGCTGAAGACCGTCCACTTGGAGCTCACGGAGACCTGTCTAGACATGATGGCACGATATGTCTTTTCCAACTTCTCTGCCCTGCCGAAGAGGTTGGCAAGGACCTTGTTTACTTTTTTATCAGTAATCAGTTTGTGTGGTTGGCACCTCTCAATGGTGATGTTTTTGTAAGAATTGAAAGAGGATGTAGCCATTATCATAACCTCTTTTGTCCTCTTAGGTCTCCCATCGCAGAGTTCCTTTTGGCGGGGGGTCGCAGTATGACCTGGCTGGTGGGCAACAAGCTGGTTACCATAACCACCAGCGGAGGGGTCAGAACGCAAGCGCTTCTGGGCCTGGACATGGCTGAACGGCTGGGAGGAGGAGGGGAAATGACAAGGTGAAACACTCACGCGCACCAAAAAAAGGAGCTGATTTGGTTGCTCCACCACTTTGATCCAGACTGAAAATGCTTGACAGCTGTGGGATGGTTTCCCATGAAATTATGTGCAGAGATTCATGTTGTATAACTTATAATAACTTTGGTGATCCTTTAACTTTTCATCTAGCATCATCACTAGCTTAACATTTGCCTTAATTTAATACTTTAGGAGTACATGCTAAGGACGCTCACATACTAAACCAAGATGGTGAACATTATACCTGAGCTGCTAGCATGGCTGTAGACTCTTAGACTACGTTTCACAAAGATTAATTTAATCCAAGATCGGTTCTAATTAGGGATGCACCGATACGGATAGCAGCATCGGGTATCGGTCCAATACCATCCTCACATACTCATACTCGTACTCATAAAACTACTCCGATACTCCACACCCGATACCATGTCACAAAAAGTAGCCTCTTGGCACAAACAAACATCTAAAGAACCAACATGATGTAGAGTTCAATGCGCTTGCTGATGCTTACCTTCTTTTTTGGTCCCGTCGTCATCATCATCAGCGAGAGAATCGCTGTCCTCAACATCATCCACTAATGACCGCAGAGACTTTGGAAACTGTCCATAAAATTCCATGTAAATCCATGTGCACCTGTAGCCCGCAGCCAGCCGCTGTCCAATAAGTCCCGGCGGGTGTGAAGTAGTTGAATGTGACAAATTAATCCAGAGACGAAGAAAAAAAATGCCTCTGCCACCAGTCTGTAACCATCTTTTCTTTGTAATAAGCTGCTACAACTTCTCTTTGTGTACTTAATCTCCAGTGAAATGGCCTGACAGCTCAGTACACCCAACTTCACTCTTTGGGGCTCACAGCGGGGTAAACTAAACTGTTGCACACATGGCACCACACTCATACCTGTCCGCCCATAAACAATGGCAGGTAGGAACTAATTAGCTCTTAGACAAGACGGACACGAAGAAGAAACTTAGATACCACACATGTAGCTAAATGTGTAATTAAAATACTAGTTAAAGTGCTGTAAATGATAATGAAACAATTATCATATATAACACCATCTGTAACAGTAAACTAAATTCTGTAAGTCCATAATCACGTTGTGAAATTATTATACTGAAATATATCATGTACACAGTAACCTGCACAGCTTAATAAGGAACAAAAAATTAGTAAAGTAACTTAGTACAAATAACCCAAAAATGTCATGTGTACAGTAACTATGGTTACAGTTGTAGCAGGAAAAAGCAACAATGATTTGTTATGTATTAGAAAGTGAGCATCTAATGAAAATAAAATATGTTTTTAAAGTTATTGTCAGAACTTTAATGGCATTATTAAGTACTCGTATCAGTACTCAGTATCGGCAAGTACCCAAATGTAAGTACTTGTACTCGGTCTGAAAAAAAAGTGGTATCGGTGCATCCTTAGTTCTAATCACAGTTTAGAAAAGCTAGATTTAAAACGAATAAATCTGGTTTTAAGCAGTTACTCTACAGAACTGCTAGTGTCATATTAGACATTTGTGTGAAATGTTATAATTGAATTCTTGAGTTATGGCCAAAAACATGTTTTGTGAAGTTACAGTGAGCTTTAACCACCAAAATCTAATCATTTCATCCTTGAGGCCAAGTTAACATTTGTGGCAAGTTCGAAGAAATGTCCTCAGTGTATTCTTGAGATATGGTGTTCACAAGAATGGGATGAACCCAAAACATAATGGCTGAGGCCACGGCTGTCACTTGTGTGGAGGCATAAAAAATGTTTTTTTCCAGGTGAGTCAAACATTGTGAATCACCAACATCCTTCAGCATGCAGCCATGAATTTGGACCAAAAAAAAAAACAGGCTGATCAGTCCTGTGTTATTAAAGATTAGCTGCGGACAAGGTGGTATTGAGTTTGAGTAGTTGTCTTTGGTTGTCTGAGTTGGTATTTTTTAGCTGGTTTTACAGTGCATTTCACTTCCGGTTACCATGCCAAATCATTGTGTATGCTACGGGTGCACAAACTCCTGCCTGTCAGTGACAGAAAAAGAGCGGGCACTCCTGGGTGCGTTTTGTGCAGGTGAAGAGGCGGGACATCACTGCTGCCTCCGTATCTAAAACGGTGGTCTGACTGCCAGCTGACACCGACCACACGAGCACCTAACAAACAAACAAACAGAAAGTGTATCAGGGAGCTGTTGTTCATCCCCCTCAACCTGCAAGTTGTGCTTTAACTTTCTTCAAATAAACTTGATCATTTCCCTCAAACCAATCCTGGTTTGGATTAAAAACTAAACTGATGTTTAATTTAAATCCGTTTTAATGTTAAGCTAATTTAAAAGTTTGTTGCAACATAATTTCAAGTTAAGCCATGATTTAATTGGGTTTAGAAATGAATCCTTGATGGTGCGACATGCCCTGGCACACTGCTTTGTACTCATTCCTCTATCTTGTCCCTGCAGGTCAGATCCATCGCTGCACACCCGAATCACCAAAGAGGCTCCAGCCAAACTGGAGTCACAGTCGAGCCAGCAGCACAACAGAGCCACACGCATCCGAGTCCGCTCCATGTCAGGTAACAAACATTCAGCTGACTGGCAGGTAACACCTGACCTCCGGACATAGAGCATCCCATGATACACCAGCATCTCTCTCATTATATAAGACAACTCCTGTGGTTTTAGTATTGAGGAGAACTTTCCTAATTTTGGGATCATACTAAGACTCCCAAGACTATACAAACCTTCTGGAGTAATTGTCGCCAGCATCTACTGGCATTTGGCTAACAGTGCTATTTCCCAAACACCATTTTTGAAACATCTTTTGAAGAGCAGGTAAAGTGTCTTCCCGCTGTCTTGAAAGGATGGCTTTTATCCTCCACTGATTTGCAGCCATGCTTTTATCTGTGCCTGCCTGTTACCTCATCACTTTCAGACTGCAACCCACTCTACTCCTGTCTGTCTGCCCCTGATACATTTCATCTCAATGAAGATTAGTGGCATTATTTATCATTACTCTGTATCAAGCCATAGGGTATTCAAAGGAAAATGGGATACAAGATTATACTTCTTCGCCGTGATCTTCCACATATTAATGTCTCTGTACTTCATGTGCTTTGGATTTTTGTTTTGGTGGATCTGCATGACAAACGGTATCACTGCCAGATCTTGCTGCCTGTAAATTATGCAAGTGGTGTATTTTAATGATGCAAATCTTTTTGGCTTCGTCAGTCTAGATGAACATGTTTCTGCACAGCACATCGCGTGTCATTA
>JAJHUR010093249.1:0-16144 GCA_027495735.1 Lutjanus campechanus
ACTGGTTACAAATGGAAAAATGTCAAATGTTTTTTGAAAAGTTGCAGTTTTTGGTCTTTTGAAGTTATTTCAAATGTATCCATGAGGGGTTTGCACTATTTAGTCCACCCACTTCAAATCTGTATGGAGAGAACCAAAGAAATGGCTTTAAACATAACAAATGAGGTGATACAATGACCATGACAGTTTCTTTTTTATCAGCATGTCGTGAGTGCTGGTTTCCATTCAGCCAGAAGTGTTTGTTATCAGGATGTTGAGGTGATTTAAAAAAGTGACGACTAGCCTGCTGCCCAGAGTCCACATCGTTGTGAGAGCTGATTATTGTCAGTAAATCACACAGTACGTGTAGTAGTAAAGCAAAGTGAGTAGTGATTAGGTCACTGACCTTGTTTTCAGTTTATCAAATTAGTGAGGTGAAATATCAGGCTGTTCAAGGGAAGGCCATCCTGTGGAATGCTGTGTTAACATTCCAGAGTGAGATATGCCTCTCGTTTTCCACTTAAATTATCTTTCATACAAAGCCATCGCAATAAGATGTGAAATACTGTTGGTCCTGAACAAAAAAACAGAGCCAACATAAGAAGACTTATTGCTCAGCTGTAAAATAGAATATTTTTCTCACAACTCACAAATTCAGTGGATCCTTGCAAAAATGTATATCTACAAAAAAACATTTGGACAACATGATTAACAGCCTCAAAAACTAGGCATAGGAACTGATAAGACTTTATCGATATCAGTGCCCTTAACGATCAATTCCCTTATTGATCCCTGTTGCAGTTGAGCTGACAGCTAGCTGTAGCATGAGCTACGTCTGATTGTGTTAATATTTCAATATTGGTTCATTTTGTCCAGTACGTCCAGCCCTAATTTGTAATTTTTTCATATCGGTTTCATTGCTGGTGTTTGCTCCGTTACTTGAAAATCATTTTACAGACACTACAGCCAGCACTGTAGTGATCTTTCTTTGTGAAGAGAAGTCACGTTTTGGACCATTTCTTCCTCTCCTTGTTGAAAGTGTAGACGCGTAGACGCAGGGGTTTGACGTTGTTGTTCTGCAATGCCAAACTGTCAGAAAAACAAAATTTTCTAAACGGAGCTGATAAACTTTGAGGCATGTGGATGTGTTCTGATGGATTGGACAATTTGATCTAACTTGGGCTGGGTGGTAGATGATGCCATCATTCATCGTGATGGCTGACAGCCATCCATCACTGAGCCCTCTACCATGGTCACAGTGTCTTTTTTAAATGCTTCTGTTGCCATAGTTGTTGCCTACTTAAGTTCCCTTTTTGATATGTGGTAAAGAAAATAAATGGATGTGGTTGCTGCTGTTCCTTGCACCATTTCTCCATTTTGTGTTTTTCCTATTAAACATAACTAAGTTACAGTCATGTGGTGCAGAGATGAAGACCCTTTTAGACCCAGCAGTGATATCATCGACCATTGTGATGTTTCACTGTGGGCATCGTCATGTATTGATTAGATAAACTTTGCCCAACCCTACATCTGGTGCCATACATTCCAACTTGCATGCAAATCTACAAAGACATTTACTGCCCTGAGCCATACTGCTACGACTGGAAATGGTATGACCATTAAGCCTATCGATACACAGGATGTGATGCAGAGCCCAATGGATTGTGCAGGCTGTTGCTGTATTGAGAGCAGTAAAAAAACAGCCAACACAAGTGTGTAAGTAGTTCCTGTCCTGGGCCTGTGGTAAGTTTTACTCGGTTATAAAGAACTGGAACTATTTTCTAGATCTTCATCAGTGAATTTATCAAGATAACCCAGTGAGCTTTCTCCCTGGAACAGGTTAGATCTGGAGATGTCGAGGTCTACTAGTTTGTCTCGTCTGTCCCTCAACATGAGCAGGATGCCTTTGTCCAAGATCGCTTCCTCCAGTCAGTTGCATAGTAAATGAAAAATGGTGAAAAGCAATCTCCCTTCTCTTAATCTCTGAAACAGCTGATGAGCTGTTCCCATATCCAGCCATCAAGTAGTTTGTGATGAAAAGCTGCTCTCATATTTTCTCAAGGTTGTGTAGCTGACAGAGGGCTGCTATTGTGTTCCACAGTCAGAATATATTGGGTCTTAATGGCAACACAGAATCAGGAGTGGGGCCTGTTTCATCACCACTAAATTACTGCTGCTAGCAGATATGCATGCATCAACTGATGGACGGCAGGATTTAATTAGCCGCTGTGCTTGGCTCACATCCATGGACCGTTTGGCTCAATATCTGGGAAATAGCTTTTGGACTTTGAAATTCAGGGGGTTTGTGTTGGTTTGAAGGTCGTGATGACCATGGTGTTTCCACTGTATCATGTCAAACAGTGAAGAGTTTCCCCCTCTCTGTCCCACACGCCCAGATCGAAATCAGGGATGGAAATTCCACTGTACCGATTGACTGCGGCTCATGGACTCTTTCACAGCAATCAATGAGTCATCCAGTGTGCTCTCAGGGCAGTTAAAGAGACTGAGTGCCTCTGTGTTTCCCTGATCACCGCTGGTCACTCCAGGTTCTTCTTGTAACCTGATACGGGCGGTGATGGTGCGCTCCACTAGAAGAATATTGGGTGTATTTGGTAGTTGGAGGGCAGGATGTCTCACGGTCCTGGTGTATCGAGCCCTTGATCAGGCAGCAGCAGCCACTCCAGCAGTGTGCTGTGTGTGACAGGACAGATTTATTCAGTCCGGAGCAGCCAAGCAGAAATGCGTTGTGCTTAAATATTGATGCAACCCTCAGTGTTGCTCCAGCGTAGCAACTTTTCATGTGTGGTTGTAGCATGATCTCAGCATTTTGAGGAATTCAGCTAAACCTCGTTTTAAAGCCTCCTATCAGCTGTGACATACAGAATAAAAAAACATTTCTTTGACATGCTCTTACGACCCATGCACACATGGCACAGTTCTTGTGCCAATTGATTATTTTACCAATAGTTTCAGCTCTGTGTTCAATATCCAGCGGATGTTAGAGGCTGATTGTTGCCTCTCTTGTCAGGCAGTGGACAGTCTTGCGTTTGCACAGTTGATTGACACGTTGTCCCTGGAGCCTTTGACACATGCACTGAGGAGGCTCCACCACACAGCCCAGCTGCCATTTGTACCACCACTTTTTAACAACTGACAAATGATTGATATGATTGAGAATTTTTAATCACATCGTTGATGGAATTGGCAATGGCACCATTTGATTGTAGATTGATGAGTTAATTAAATTTTTTTTTAATTAATGTCAAATTACTGTCACAGTAGGAAAGTTCTTGGTTTGTTGTGGTTTCTCTGCCATAAGATAATTAGTCATCCATCAGAGATTTTGCCATAATGTTCATATTGTGGGTGCTCTCCCTGTTATATCATTGGATGGATTCTTCTATTGTGGGAAATGTTGCAAACCATCTTTATGCAGTATTACTTGATTGTTGATTGATTTTTTGCACCAATAATATGAAGTATCTAATATCTATCTTGATTTGTCAATTATTTAATTCACCAAATAGAGGGTTTGTACAGGTGCTTGAAATCCTTTACTTTGTGCGGCAGCTGGATTCGCAAGATCACGCAAAAATCCATCTTTACAGGTATAAGTTATGAGTGCCTGCCCTTTTCCAAGCAGTTTCTAAGGACGACTTCTCAGATAGTTCTATGTAACAAACCATCTGGCCTGTCAGGTTAGGAAATCCTTGAAAACACTTGAATTTTAATAGAGAACTGCTTGAAATTGTAATTGCATTATTTTCATAATATATTGCTACCTGATTGAATAGTTGGCTTTTTAGATAAAGAAATAAGTCAGATACTGGCTCAGCTGGATTATATAGAGTGTTTAACCTAATGATTATTTTCAGCGTGCATTTATCTGTTGATTATTTCTTGATTAAGGGATTAATTCTTTGGTCCATAAAATCAGTGTTTCCCAAAGCCCAAGATGACATCCTGAAATGTCTTGTTTTGTCCACAACTCAAAGAGATTCTCGATCTCGCGAGACTTCGGCATGTGCGGCCATTGGGATATATACGAAGTCTATAAAGACGCCATGTTTAACATCCTACCGGCTATATGCTACAGCTGACATTTCAGCTAAAAACATGGCGTAAATGGCGTCTTTTGCGGTTAATTTTTAATGTTGCAGCTCACAGACACTTGGATTACACCACACAAGCAGGATGGAGACATTTTGTGTTTGTTTTGTGTGCTATTTTTAACGTTTTATCCATGGTCACCATTCACTGCCATTGTACTGGATGAGGCTGCTACCCTGTTTCTCCTAAAACTCCATACAAAATGGCTTATTCTCATAGGGTGGAGTATCACTTTAAAGGAGTAAAATAAAAAATAAAAAATAAAAAACTAAAATATCCAGATTTAAGATGCTGGAGTCAGAGAATATTGACTTTTTTTTCGTGAAAAAATACTCAAACCAATTAATAGATGATCAAAATAGTTGGCAAAGATTTTATAAAGAGATTTTACATGATCAGTCATGTCAATTAACAATCAATTAGTCGATTAATCATTGGTATTATGAAACATAATTTTGGTTGTTTATAGCACAATAACATCAGATTTAATGTGAAAATCCTAAGTGCCTGATGGAGGTCTGCAAATCATTGAGTAAACTCCCTAAAATGAATCTTATTTATTGCAGTAGTCGCATTCGTCTCTGTCTCCTCAGCTCTCCCTCACACACGCTGCTGGGTAATGCAGTGCACATTAACAGTCGGGGCATTAACAAGCTAAATGAGCCATTTGCTGTAAAACAGCTTTGTTTTAATATGTGGATACAGGTTATTTGGATTAAAGCTGTTGTCTGTAAACACATCATTGTGTTATCTTTGCACAGGTTATTACACCTGTAGCTGCTGTGTATGTGCAGATTATACTAAGCTCAGATATCATCTGTGATGATCAGGACTGTTGCATTTTCTGTGTTTTACAGTTGCAAAAGTTCTAATGTAAAAAACACATGTTAATTCTACACAGTTTGTCTATACGTCCTGTCTACACATGGCAGGTGAAACAGTCCCTACAGAAAGTTGCGATTGCAACAATTACTGCAAATTCAACTGATCCCCATGAATTCTGCACGACCTTGATGTTTTGTCCAATCATTGCAACTTTTCAGCAAATTTGACCAATCATTGTGGTGAGTTCCACCGGTCATAGCAGCCCCACTTTTTAAAGATAACAAACCATCACAATCCAGTTCATTTGTGCATAAATGAACGTTCCTGACAATTTTTATTGCCATTTCCACATCAACCTATGTTATCTTAATGCATGCACATACACATTAAATACTTTATTACATTACATTTCAGCTGAGCTAACCAGACATCTCATTATTTTTATTTCCTCTCATCAAGAAAACAAACCTAAACAAATTGAGACAACTGAAAATTTCAAGGCAACGTACTGCAATTTTATTTATTTATTTTTTTTGATTTGTCATTTTTGGGTGCTTGAAAATCAAAGTTTTAATTGAGTGTTACAATATGAACCATTATTAAGTTTTTGAAATACAACTTTTGGAGGTTTATCAAGTTTATCTAAAGTAGAAAAGTAAATTATCTCAACAAAACATTAATAGTTGGTAAAAACTTTTTCAGAGCTTAAGAGTTTGAATTGGGCGCAAAATTCAAAAAAATTTATTGAAGTAAGTTGCCTTGAAATTTTGAGTTTTCTCAACATTTTTCATTGTTGCAGTGTGAGACATTTGAGTCCTCCTCATAAATGAGACAGTATGTGCTTTTAGGTGGAACTAACAGGGTTGTGTGTTTTCCTCTCATCAGTAAAACACATTTTAAATGCTTTATAGAAGATGTACTGCAGAATTTCTCATTCTTTTATTTATTTGGTGACCCAAATAAAATCTCCTGGCACCTGGCGTCTTTGAGAATGACCGACTTCGAACACCCGGGCTATAGTGCGGTTTTATCCTCCAAGCATACAACTATAGTACCTATTTCTACTACATATTTTCTACCACATATACTAAAGATCACAGCTGTTTTAAAAAGCCTGTAAAATCCTGGATGGACTGTTGAAAGCAGCCTTCATTCCTGGCTGCTCTGATTGTTTTTCTTTTCTTCCGATGAAGAGCTGATGGACTTCTTTTGAACTGGATAGAACATCAGACATTGTATATCCTCCCCATTCCTCCTGATACTGATTGGTCAGATATCACACACACTGCGTGAATGTGAATAACATCTGATGCCTCGTCTGTAACTGAACAGAGCCTCAGATTCTGTTTAGATTCCACAGTCGGACTTCATGCTGAAATTAATTAATGCTCGTCTTCATTGACCCACATTGTTGTACAGTCAGCCCCCAGCAGTTTACATCAGCAGCATTTGGGTCACCTTTAAATGTGTGTGTCCCTCGTTCACACACACGGGCTTGATGAGTCATGGTGAGTATGATGTGATCTGCTACATGACAGGTTTTACTCTAACATCAGTAATTCGCAGTTGATCCAGTCCAGCCAGTGTAAATGGATTTGTTTCTTTCTAACACTATGAGTAATACAGGACTTTAAGTGGCAGGGCCTTTGTCTAATAAATGTATTTTCTCTTAGTTGGTATCAGGGATAATAACAATTAATTGATGACTGATTAATGGTCGTTAATTTGATCGATAATGTGAAATTTAATCGTTTTACTATCAAAAAATATCTGAAACATCTGTTCTTTGTAAGGTTTCCATTAAGAACTCTTTTCATCCAAAGAACCTTTTTCAGAAGAAAGTGTTCTTCAGGGATTGTTCAAATCCTTGAAGAACTCTTTCATCAAGGGTTTATCAAGGCTTTATTGTACCATAATATAAAAAAAAAGGTTCTCGGTAGATCCTCCTGGTTGGATTCTTGTTGGCACCCTTAGGGAGGTAGAAAGTTTCTGGATAGAACCTCCAGAGAGGGTTCTAGGTGGAACCATTGCACCATAAAGAGGTTCTCTGCAGAACCGCTCACAGGGTTTAAAAAAAATGATTATAAATGTTTTATTAATTTATTCCGAATATGGAAATAGTACAAGGCTTCCTGATTGCTACTAAAATTTTTTTTGCACAACATAATATAGAAATGAAAATTTGAGGAAGCAAAATAATAATAAAACAGAAAAAAAAGAAATAAATGACATATTCGAAAAGGAGCCACATCAATGAATAAATGACAATAATCATAATTAATGATTATTATCCATTGTACCCGCTAAACAAAATATTTTTGTACATTTTGAACTGGTTGATATTTGGACTTTGCTTGAGTTCCTCACTTGGATTGTTCCATAGCTTGACACCGGAAATAGATATACAGAAACTTTTTAAGGTTGTTTGTATGTTCTAGGTGATGCCTCTCACAGATGGTTCTAGATATAACCCTTCATGTTGGGTTTTAGGTAGAACTCTTTGAAGGGGTTCAGGTGAGCTTTTTTACAAGGCTCTAACAGGAAACAAAAATGGTTCTCCTATGGGGACAAGCTGAAGAACCCTATATGGTTCTAGTTTGCACGTTGTGATGCTGTCAGAGAATGTGCAATACAAATAAAGCTTTGATTGGGGGATGGGGTCGAGCCATTGGTATTGTTTGGTAAATGCCAAAATTTAGTCTAGTATTTAATCTAGTATGATTAATCGATTAATTGATGGTTAATTTTACCAATGATCAATTAAGGAAAGAGTTTACAGTTTGCAGCCCTAGTGGGTATAAATAATACATTTGTCAGTAAGTCATCAGCATGGCTGACTTTAACTGCACTGAACTTTTTTTCAGTTTGTGAATGCCTTCTACTGCAGCGGTCTTATTGAATAAGTGAGAAAATTAAAGGTCTTTTTTTAGACAGTATTCTGCCCTGAATACATGTTTGGTAACCACTGACCTGCACCTGCAGCACTGAGTATAGTAGGACAGTAGTTTTTGACAATTTTGTAGAGGACTGCTGGTGTTTACACACTTTTGCTGTTTTTCATGTAATTAAAAAAGAGGATTTGTGTAAGGATTTGGTTATTTGTGTAACCCCAGTTCTCAGAAGGTATATTATCTGTGCTAATGTGCACAGGTGTTGTAATCCAAGTGCAAAACTAAAAGTGGGACGACATGTCAAACCAGTGTGGTTTGTCAGTATTTTGATGTAGAAAATGATAATAGGTTGTGTGCAGGCTGTGTTAGGGTTAACTGGAATATAGCCATTCAGCTGGAGCAGTGTGTGTAACCACATTCAGCACAGGCATGTGGGGGCAAGGAGAGCTGCTGCTGCTGCTGCTAGCACTGCTAATGTTAGCTGCACTTAATGTGACAGGTCGCTAATGTTAGCTGTGGGAACGCTAATGTTAATAATGCACAGCACAAAGTTCTACACAATCATCGTTTATTGTAGAATGTAGAGCGCAATGATTAATTGATTATTAATCAATTTATTAAATTAATCGGCAGCTGTTTTGATAATTGATTAATCATTTTGAGTCATTTTTTAATTAAATTCTCTGATTTCAGCTTCTCAAATGTGAACAGTTTTTGGTTTCTTTACTCCTCTCTGACAGTAAACTGAATATTTTTGAGACAAAACAAGACATTTGAGGACGTTATTTTGGCTTTGAGAAACACCAATCAACATTTTCTGACATTTAGTGAAACACACAACTAATCGATTAGTGATCATTACAGAAAAGACTTTAAAAATAGGTCCAAACATGTGGAGCACACAGACGTATGTTGACAAGGTTGTGACAGGATCAATTAATGGAGAAAATTTGAGTTGCAGCCTGAGTAGAATGTGATTAAGAGTTTGTAATGCCTCTTAGTACACACAATATTTTTCAGACAGTATTTAACCTTATGGGTTAATAAATTGTGCTCAATTTTAACTGTTTGAGTGTTTTCTTACTTTTAGTCTAAACTAAAGTTTCTGTTTAATCAACAAGGAACTCAGTTGCCAGGAACTTCCCCAGTCTGAACTCCTTTAACCTGTACTTAGTCTTAAAGTCACAGAGAGATTGAGGCAGGTGGGTCCATTGCAGATAAGTTTGTAGTCTGAAGCATAAGTTACATGAGAGCCTCCTCAGGCCATTCACAGCTGCGTTTGTTGCATAAAAGTCTGATAAATATAGGCTCCTGCAGTACTGCGCTGTAGCTGTCAGAGGCTGACTGCTGAGCAGCTGAACAACATGTCCTGACATTTGTCCAGTGGACTGATTGAATCAGGTAATTACTAAATGAAACTGGACTTCAGGCTCACACCCCTGTGAATGTTTGTGAAATTTTAGATTATTTTACATGAAAAAGAGGAAAAACAAGGTGTCAGCTGCTCTGCTGTGACTACATGCTGCCTGACAGACGGTGAGCTGCAGATGTTGAGTTCGCTGCTCTTTACAGGAGATGTTGTGAGCGTGCACAATGGAACCTCTGTTTGAGTGTTACAAGATCCCTTTTTTTTTTTTTTTTTGAGCAAGTCTGTCCCTCCCCCTGGTTCTACTCTGCCCCGCTCCCCCTTCTCTTTGTTTGCTGCACAGATCAGATCATCGTACACAGAAAACAGGAAGCAAAGGACGCCCTGGGCTTCTGCTGTGGCCTTTGACAGGAGAGGGAGTCCTTTTGTCTCAGCATCAGCCGTGGCTGATGGCCTTACAGCTGTTGTAACACACACGCACACACGAGCGGTTTGCCAACTGGAGCTGGACTAAATATCACTTTTTTTTTTTTTTTTTACAGTCAAAGCTTCTATTGAGGTTTTTGAATGAAGCTTTGAATGTCTGCCGTCATATTTTATGACATCATCCTTAAAAAGAATAAAAATCCTCTCTGAATGAAGTCATTCATAGGATTAAATGTTAAATGTAAAGTTAGTCTTTTTTAGTAGAGCCAAAATAGATTTCCTCTTATTATGATTATATAAATTTAATTTATGGTGATTTTAGATTGCTGCTATACCTCCCAATTAAAGGGGCAGTACACCCTAGAATCAAAAATGCATATTTTCCCCCAGGCCTGTAGTGCTGTTTATTCATCTAGATAGTTTTGGTGTGAGTTGCAGAGAGAAATCATGACCTGGTTACTCAAGATAATCCACACACCTTGTTGTGCGCAGTTTCATGTAGGAACTACTTTCTTTGCAGTAGAAAGAAAGTAGTTCTGGTAGATTCTACTGCAGAAAGAAAGTTGTTCCTAAGAGACGCTGCTGTTGAGTCTTTCAAATGTATTTTTTGGTGTTTTGAGCACCACATAGTGCCATTTAGTTCCATTATATTAGAGGGAAGGCAGACATCTCTACGGCTGATATCTCCAAAACAGCTCACACCAGAACAGCATAGATGGATAAATACCACTACAGGCCAGAGGGAAAATAATATATAAAATATATATAATATAATATATTATATATAAAATCAAAAATTGCATATTATGCATTTTTTGATTTTAGGAAACTGTCCCTTTAATACAGGTGTATGCCTCCCTTTGCGTGCAGCAAGCGGGAGAGCAAACAGTTTTTAGACTGCAATAAAAATCTTGTTTTTGAGCAACTGAACATCAATAAATGTGGACTGAAGCAGAATATTTAATTAGATAAAAGCATGTTTTGAAATGTTGGAAATCTTTTTTTTAATCAATTTAGACTTTTGGACTGTACAACACTCTGGAGTTACTGGATCACATGAGTCAGTTCCAGTCCTACGCAGCCATCTGTGGAATCTAATTCTACAAATAGAATAATAGTAATAGTATTAGTGTAGTCTAATCTTTAATTGTGCAGAAATACCAGGTTTAAACAGAACGAGCAAACATGCAAAAAAAAAGCTGCACTGCATTCAAATGTTCCCAGAATCGAGATCTAGAATTCAAATGTCAGCGTGACATGAATGAAGCTTTGAACTTTTCCGTACAGCCCTGTTGGCAACAACTCGTAAACGTGTGTGTGCTTTTTGTCTGCCGAGGACCTGGCTTCCTTCTTATCCCCACATCCAAGTGCGTCACACAGCCTGAGCTCTGAAATAGCACAACAACCCCGCCCCCCCTCCTGAGACCATTTGTACCAGCTTCCACGTACAGTAATTAAACTGGGAACATATGGTGGTTTGGCTTTTTTTTGTTCTTCTTACCTTACAATAAGGTGAGGCACAGATTCAGTGTAAAGCAGGCAGAATTATTCAGACATGAGTGTGTGACTGGTGAGAAACAGATACAGGAAATGCTGAGTTTGTATTAACAGTGTAATGCAGTAATTTTAACAGAGCAAACGGGAGCAGATCAGAACGAGGCTTCAGACTGAAATATTGTAAATACTGACGGCCCACATTTCTCATCATGCCTATAGTCAGGATGGAGCAGTTTGTTAATCTTGTGGCTTTATGTTCCAAAATCTAACTTTTGTTAGTGATAACATGTCTGGAACATGGTGCTTTGTGTTTGCAGCGCATTTGTCATTTTTGTGCTGGTTTCTAGTTTTGACCTTCAGTGGCTGCTAACATTTCTTGAGCCCACCTGTATTTTAGCGCTGTGATAAGAGTTCTTGTCCCATGTTTTCAGTGTCAATAGGGTTAACATTTAGAGCTGTAACTGAATGTGTTAAATGGACGTATGATATCATCTGATATTGATCGAAGGCTCCAGACTTTGTGATATCAGCAAATAATCATATCATCGTAAAGGGTAATATGTAAACTTTCCCTTCAATTTCTGAAAGTCATTATGTTCACCTAGATGAAATGAAACCTCTATGTGTTAAGGAATGTTAAGGTATGACTGTGCAATTCACACACAGACACAGATTTAACTTGTTATTTGCAACAAACATCCAAATCCGTTGCTTAACATGTTTACCTGTGTGTGGATTTCAGGATGACTCGACTTTAAATGTCTCTTCAAGTTCGTTGTATTTTTGCTGGTAATCCTCGCGCTACACTTTTTACACAGCGTCTTGTTTTCCTTCACGTCAAATGTAAAATTTGTCCATATATCTTCTCTCCTCTTCCTCCCAGGCGTTGACATTCTGTTGTCTTCCATGTGAAACACATTAGTTGGGAGCAAGTTGTATACATTCCCGGGTCAGTCTCAAACTAGCTCAAAGTGTGTACGTAACTTGCTTACCACGTCGCTCTGATTGGTTCTCTTCCCAACTCCTCCCGCCTCTTCCTAAATCGTCCCACAAACGAAATTAGTTCTGATTGGATCTCGTCTCTGGCAGACATTTCCGTCTCATTTTTTATTTGTTGACGAAAATGTCAATACACCTCGTCATCGTCTTAGTCCTCGTGAATGAATTTTTATTTAGTTACCGTCTCGTTTTAGTCAGAAAAAAAAGGTTGTTGACGATAACTATGACGAAAATTTTTCGTCAACAAAATTAACACTGCTCCTAATTAGAAATAATTTTAAACTCTTGATAATCACACAACACTAGTGGCTGGAAACAAGCATTAATTGGTGTTTTTTTTTTTTTTTTTTTTTTGAATGGTGTTGGTGCTTCAGATGGAGCAGTTGGTAGCAGTAGCAGCAGTGAGATCAGATAAGCTCCTGTCAAATGTATTCCAATTTTGCGCTGTGGTTGTATTGACTCAACCAGACATGCCAGGGTTTAACTATAATGATTGCCCGCTGGCCTGAGGCCAGTAGAAAGATACTCTGGGACAGTCCACTCAAAAGCTTACTGTCCTGATTAGATCTGTGCTGAAAAATGAATAAAAACTTAATGTAAAGAACATATTTAGGCTGTATGTTTAGCCCACATAATGTCATTTCTGACTCGACCCTGACACTTGACACCAAACTCCCCATGTTAGTGACTGTTGGGACATGCAGACATTCCAACCAGTCATATTTACAGCCTGTCACTGAAAATGTGACACTGACATGCAGGAATCTGGATTTGAAAGTAGTGTCGGAGAATAATTAGGGTGCTTACAGTTTTTTATGGGTAGCTAACCCAACCTCCAACCCCCCATCTCCAAATGTAAATGTATTACTGATTATCTGTTAAAAACTGTAGTCGGTAATGTCATCCAATTATCACAGTGTTAAACTAATGTGACTTGATTACTTTCCAAAGTTTAGTGAAATTGTTTAGTCTAACATTGTGTTTTTAGGGCTCCAACAAATGATTATTTTCATCATTGATTAACTGGTCAGTTTTTTTCCTCAAACGTCTTGTTTTTGTCCTTTCTTTGAATCCTTGTCAGTGATGCACATTTGATGAATCTGAGATCCAAATGGAGCATGTGAGGAATGTCTATGAAAACACTGAACAACGACACACGCTATCAAAGTTTCCCATTTTCGATTTCGGGAATCTCCTCACACTGCAGAGGCACATTGAAAGTGGCAGAAAAAAAGTGTGGGTTACAATATTTTTTCAGAGCCCCCACAATATTCCCTCTGCTTTCTCACAACAGTGGAATTTTGTCCCCTTCAAGGAGCACGACAGCGATGACCTTCATAATCACATTTCCTGTTGCCTGCCTGCAGCCCTTGCTCTCGCAGCCCTCGGCGTGGCACGACAGATCGACTGTCCTCTCCCAACACTGCAGAGCTCAGCACTTCACACAGCACATGCACTATTTTCACTTAGGGGCTCAGTCACAGTATGAGGGGTGAATGTTGACATCACTTTCTCACATGATAACCCCCCTCCCCCCCCACACACTCACCCCCGCAGAGTGGCACAACAAACTCACCATGGCTGCTGTGAATGGGTGGGACTGTGATACTGGAAGAAAAAAAACAAAGAAATGCATAAAAATAACTGTCAACAGAATCGACTGCGATCTGGAACAAATAATGACCGTGGACGATAACAATGTGACCAGAAATGTTTTTTCCTGACAAATAGATCATGCTGAAAGCTCCAAGTATATATATAACTAATGTTTATTCAGGGGAAATTAACTGAGCACTAAGCTCTTTGACAGCAATGTTCTGAGTTCACATTCATACGGGCTAAAAGAATATACACTGCAGTGTAAAAAATATCAATAATAACAATCAAATGATGAAAAATCAGATTAAAAATACCTAACAGACAATGTCTGGCAATAATAATATACAGCAATAAAAATAACAAATAAGAAACAAATCTGACAACAATAAAATTGGTAAAATGTAGGAAAAATCGATTAAAAAATCATAAATAGCTTGTCTACAATCAACCAAAGCAAGAACACTGCACAGCAACCATATCATTTAGTACAGTGTTTCCCAAGCTTTTTTTTCTGGGGATGACAAACCATCGCAGCCTAATTTAAAATAGTATATAAATCTTGGGAAAATTAAATGATAACCTGACCATTTTTAATCTTATTGCTTATCTCTTATCTTACTCATTTTGTAGAAGTTGAGATCTGTGCCAGAACCTGATGGGACCCAACGGCTTTGGGTCGGGTCAGGTCCTATTTTTCACATATTTCCTGGGTTTACTTTGGGTTTGGGCTGTGTTATTATTACTACTATTATCTTTTTTTTTCAGTAGTGATAGTACTAAATTTTGTTTGTTTGTTTGTTTTTCTCCCCAATTTTGTTTTTGCCAATACAGGTTCCCCTCATGTATTGTCCCTGCCAACTCCTACTGTTTGGTACATAGAAGGAAGCTTGTTAAGAAAAATGTGGGACTGTTATCAGGTTTGGGCTGAAATATGCTAATGAGGGACGAGTTCGGGTCAGGTTTGGACAGAATTTTGTTTTTTTCGGCTTTGGTGGAATAGCAGGCTCTCATTTTCCCTCTCATTAGTAAAACAGTATACAAGTTTCAAATGTTTAATTTGTAGAATTTACTTTTATTCATTTGGTGACCCAAATAAAATCTCCTGTGACCCACCTGTGGGTCCCGACCCAGTCTTTAGCAACGATTGATCTAGCAGAAAATGATCTATTGACACATCCCAGTCCAGTGTCAGTACTTCTTGTAATTTATTCCATTTATTTGGTGCAAAAAACTACTACTAAAAGCTACTTTACCCAGTTCAGCACTGATCTGAGGGGTTTGAAGGGGTGTGAATCCCTGTGAGCATGTCTGGTGACCGATGGATTTGGGTTTTAAAAGCAAAGACTTGCACAAATTTGAAGTCCTATCTTAAAATTTGTACAGCTCAGCTGCCTGTGTAAAAGTTTAATTTAGGTATTTTTAGTGTCTAAGTGCCTAATCTGGACATGAGTTTTTGAAATTGGTCCAGTATTGAGAGAGAGTGCTGCAGCCATCAGCTGCTAACTGAGCTGCAACATAATCCTTAGGGGCAATTTCCAATAAAAGTGTTTGTTTTTGCCACGGACAGGTTCAGATTGTTATTCTAAGTGTCTAGCAACATTATGCAAAGGATCCCTACAGAGATCGAGCTTTTTTTTAACCACAAACAGCTGTTTTATTGCTCTCACCAAAACCACCAGACTCCATTTACAGCAACAACAGTTTCAACTCGACAGAAACAAACAATAAAACTCACCAAACCCATCTTGGTTCGTCTTTCCACAGTTCCAACAATCACCAGCTCTGGTTTGGTTGAAATAAACCTTTAACATTTTCATTTCCAAACACTGGGTCATGACCCATAGATGGGTCACAGGTGAGTTTTTTTCCACGTTTTCACGTTTGGACCTATTCTTCTGTTGGCAAGATAGTGACAGGATTAATTAATTGATTGTAGTTGATATAGCTCCAAACATGTGAAAACAGGCGGAGCACACAGACGAACGTTCTCTATTTTTCAAATGACAAAAGTGTGACAGTATTAATTTTTCCATTGAGAACCAAGGATATCAATATGTAACTCATAAGTTTTGAAAAAAAAGTTGCTCATGTATGTGCACTGAAACTTGGGTATCATACTGGCAAGGACAATGTCCTTTTTTAGGAGCGTTCTTCCCTTTCCTGTTCTGTCTCTTGTTCCTTTCAGTAACCTCCTGAGAAGAAGGTCAAGGTTCCCAGCTCTTTATTACTCACCTTGAGCTGAGGACACTTTGACAATGCAAGCTTTTGTGTGTGTACATCAGTTAACATACCACAGTCTGCAGAGGCGACATGTGCGTGTTCTTCTGAAGGGAAGTGTTTGAAGAACAAGTCAAAGATGTTTGGAGGTCAGTCCGACGTGACGGCAGTAGCCCCTCTCTTTGCTTATTGAGGCCGCCTGTTTCAGGGGGAGGGAGCTAAGATCAACTTCCTG
>JAJHUR010093249.1:16164-30714 GCA_027495735.1 Lutjanus campechanus
TCCAGTGTCAGTACTTCTTGTAATTTATTCCATTTATTTGGTGCAAAAAACTACTACTAAAAGCTACTTTACCCAGTTCAGCACTGATCTGAGGGGTTTGAAGGGGTGTGAATCCCTGTGAGCATGTCTGGTGACCGATGGATTTGGGTTTTAAAAGCAAAGACTTGCACAAATTTGAAGTCCTATCTTAAAATTTGTACAGCTCAGCTGCCTGTGTAAAAGTTTAATTTAGGTATTTTTAGTGTCTAAGTGCCTAATCTGGACATGAGTTTTTGAAATTGGTCCAGTATTGAGAGAGAGTGCTGCAGCCATCAGCTGCTAACTGAGCTGCAACATAATCCTTAGGGGCAATTTCCAATAAAAGTGTTTGTTTTTGCCACGGACAGGTTCAGATTGATATTCTAAGTGTCTAGCAACATTATGCAAAGGATCCCTACAGAGATCGAGCTTTTTTTTAACCACAAACAGCTGTTTTATTGCTCTCACCAAAACCACCAGACTCCATTTACAGCAACAACAGTTTCAACTCGACAGAAACAAACAATAAAACTCACCAAACCCATCTTGGTTCGTCTTTCCACAGTTCCAACAATCACCAGCTCTGGTTTGGTTGAAATAAACCTTTGATTTACAGCAGTCATTTCCAAACATTTTCATTTCCAAACATTGGGTCGTGACCCATAGATGGGTCACAGGTGAGTTTTTTCCACATGTTTTCACGTTTGGACCTATTCTTCTGTTGGCAAGATAGTGACAGGATTAATTAATTGATTTTCATTATTTTCTGACACTTCATGGACCAAACAACTAATTAATTTGTGGAAAAATGATCAGCAGATTGATCACTAGTTGATATAGCTCCAAACATGTGAAAACAGGCGGAGCGCACAGACGAACGTTCTCTATTTTTCAAATGACAAAAGTGTGACAGTATTAATTTTTCCATTGAGAACCAAGGATATCAATATGTAACTCATAAGTTTTGAAAAAAAAGTTGCTCATGTATGTGCACTGAAACTTGGGTATCATACTGGCAAGGACAATGTCCTTTTTTAGGAGCGTTCTTCCCTTTCCTGTTCTGTCTCTTGTTCCTTTCAGTAACCTCCTGAGAAGAAGGTCAAGGTTCCCAGCTCTTTATTACTCACCTTGAGCTGAGGACACTTTGACAATGCGAGCTTTTGTGTGTGTACATCAGTTAACATACCACAGTCTGCAGAGGCGACATGTGCGTGTTCTTCTGAAGGGAAGTGTTTGAAGAACAAGTCAAAGATGTTTGGACGTCAGTCCGACGTGACGGCAGTAGCCCCTCTCTTTGCTTATTGAGGCCGCCTGTTTCAGGGGGAGGGAGCTAAGATCAACTTCCTGTGAGCTTGTGGTTAGCATCATGGAAAATTGGCAGACGTCCTTTATATACATGTTTACGAGCCGCCACATGTGTGCTTGTGTGTACACATGTGAGCCGTATGGCAGGATGTGCCAATCCGGTTAATTTGCCTTCAATTGCAAAGTTAAGTCTTCTGTCTGTGGCCCACTTCTGTAAACACATGTATGCAAAGCACATGGGATGGAAAGTTAGACGTTAACAGGACATAGGAACTAAAATACCACTGGAATGTTACAGAAAACCACATTCATTGAACTGAGAATTGTGTTTATTGACGGCAAGTGTTTGCGCTTGTTGTGGACACGATCTTCTGCTTATAGTCATAAATGTAGCAGGGACAGCGGAACTCTTCTCAGGGGGCCTATGTCCATGTAACATTTCTTTCTGAGCACCAGCATCTTTTTTTCTGTTGTTCCCAAAGACAGCTGAACATATACAGCAGCATGCATCCACTGTTGTTGAATAAACTGTTGCGTCAAGCATGTGGATTTTTTTTGTATGGTTGCTCCACATGCTTGTCGTGGAAAATATCGGAACTTTTTTAGAAAGGAGCCTTTGTTGCCACTGTCGCTCTTTTTCAGCCAACCAGTCATCATCCCGGTAGTCAAGGAAATGAAAGGTAAGCTTGTAGGGTTGTGATCAGGCTAATGGTTACTTTCATAAATGACTAATCTATCGGTTTCTTGATTAATCAATTAGTTGTTTGGTCCATAAAATGTCAGAAAATAGTGAAAAATGTTGATCAGTGTTTCCCAAAGCTCAAAATGATGTCCTCAAATGTCTTGTTTTGTCCACAACCCAAAGATATTCAGTTTACTGTGAGAAAGGAGCAAAGAACGCAGAAACATATTGACATTTATTAAGCTGAAATAAAAGAATTTGGTCTCAAACAGATGAATCATTTATCGGAATAAATGGCGATTAATTTAACAATTGATTCATAACCTTAAGCCATTGATAATCGATTAATCATTGCAGCTCTAGAGGCTTGTTCTGGCTGTGTCTGTCTTTCCTGAGCTTTATTTCAGACAGAGACATAACAGAGTCATTTGTGGCAGCAGATCAGTGTTTTTGGCCGGTTGTTGTGCTTTTATCACCCTACATGTCCTAAGCTTGTAGTCAACCCTCAGTTAATGGAGTGATAACTTAGTTACCCAGCTAATATCAATCATACAGTCAAACTTGTGTGCAGCATTTTGTTTTCTTTCATCACACATAAGCTTCATCTCAGCCTCCCCTCTGCCCTGCTAGCACTTTTCTGCCAGAAAAAAAAAAAAGCTGTTTATGAACAAAACGCCTAAACACACAAAACTAAGAACATTATACTATGAACAGTGAGATGATGCTCGGTGCACACACCAATAAGGACAAAAACAGCCCACAGATGGATGAGACTTAATGATGACACATAACTGGAACAAAAGGTCAAAACAGGTAAAAGTTTCCCCTGGCTAAAAGGAACTGAATAAGATAGGCAAATAAACTTGACTGCTGTTGCCAGCCTTTATTTGTTCATTGTCAAACCTTAACAGGAAATATGTGCTGCAAGAACAAAGACTGGATGTGTAAGATGTGAACATTGATGTGGAGACTCCTACTGGCAGTCATCATTTAATTTAAACCATACTGATGAGAAAAAAACAAGTCATCATCAGTGGGATAAGTGGGCTCGGGCCTTTTCAGGCTCAATTTTTTAGGTAAGACAACAGAGTGTAGATCCCCACCAGGCAACACATGGTGATACAGTGTCATCATTAGGGATGTCCTGATACCACTTTTTTGCCGACCAAGTACGAGTACGAGTACTGACATTTGAGTACTCGCCAATACCGAGTACCGATACGAGTAATTAATAATACCATAACAACAAATTTAAATTATGATTTTTTATTTTTTCATGCTTTTACTGAAATAAAGGATCTGAGTATTTTTTTTCCATCACAGCAGGTCAGTGATCAGAGTTTCAGTGACTCTCTGTGGCTCAGTGGGTAAGACAAACACACTGACCTCTGTGTGTGCGTACTGCATGGAGAAGCTGTAACAGGCGCTGTGACAGGCGCTGCTGCCCTGTCATAATAAATTACATCAGAACTTAAACGTCGGAACTTATTAATACTCTGGTCTTGAATAATGTAACCGTTTAATACCGAATTTCAGTACCCACACCTATGTACGAAACACAGTGCGTGGGTCCGTATAGGACGGCGTCTGGGTCCGGACCCGGACCGCGGTCTCGCCTGTTAGTGCCTGTTAGCTTACATTATTTTCTCCTCCAAACGCACACCACGTCCACTTGCTCAAGCTCTTGCAACCGCACCGCCTCTTACTGGTACTGCGTACTAGTTGACGTATAGTAGGTATCGGTTGCTGTCATGAGCGAGTATTTGACAAGTACGAGTACAGCAAAATAGGCCAGTATCGGTGCGAGTGCCGATGCTGGTATCGGTATCGGGACATCCCTAGTCATCATGATATGTTTATTTTAACTCAGTACTTTTGCCCACAATAACTGTAGCCTGAAAATGTGATATGGTCACATCAAGTCTCACAGCAAGTCTCCACTTCAGTTTCACCAGCTTCTATAAATCCTGACACTAATAATGGGCCATCATGCTTGCAGTGCCTCCCTCACTCCCCTCCCTGCCAAACTAAAATGGTTAAATGTGTTCCCAAAACTGCCGCCCCGTCCGAGTCATTCACAGACGCTGTTACCTCTCTGAACAACAAAGCTCCTCACTGTTCGCAGGTGCCTCACTCGTCACCTCTTTCACGCTCACGCCGGAGTCGAACAGTAATTCGACACAATTCCAAAACAAAAATCTCTGCAGTGTGAGGCCAGGCCATTTTGGTTCCATCAACAGGCCTCAGTGGGCAGCAGGGAATCCAACTCTGGGAGAGTTTCAGTGCAGTAAAAGAATAATGAACCGAGTGGTGGGAGGTTTTTCCAAACAATGGTGAGACGTCTGAGATGGTGGACATCCGATCGTTCCTCCCCATCACTGATAGAGTCATGCCGGGAGAGTGGGGGACTGACAGCCTGAAATGGGTATCTGAGAATCCATCAGCATCAGGCTGCCTCAAAAGATGCTTACCACTGCAATGAAAACTAATATGTATATGGGACACAGTGTACCAGCAGGCAGTCTTATTGAGATATTATTAACAAATGGTCAAAGTCTAACAAGCCAAGCTGACAGCACGATTAATCACAATATGGTCAAGTGCAATATCCAAATCACAGAACCAGAACCAAGTTGCATTCTTGTGAAGAAGGAAAAATGTGTGACAAACAACATTGTAATGAGATACTGTAGTGCTGCAGAGATGTCCTGACCTCAAAATCAGTAAGAAAACATGTTTACTGGGTCCAGACTAGAGCTGCAACCATTAATCAATTATTAAGTGATCATAAAGTTAAAGTTTAATTGCCAGCTATTTTGATAATTGATTCATCAGTTTGAATCATTTTTTTGAGTAGAACTCTCAAATTTCAGCTTCTTACATGTGAATATTGTCTGATTTCTTTCCTCCCCTCTGACAGTAAACTGAATGTCTTTAAACTGTGGACAAAACAAGACATTTGAGGACGTCATCTTGTACTCTGGGAAACACTGGAACATTTTTCAACATTTTCTGATATTTTATTGAGCAAAAGTAATTGATTAGTGGAGAAAATGACCAACAGATTAACTGATAATGAAAATAACCGTTACAGGAAGGACAAGCTTGTGACTAGGGATGTTCCATTTAGACTAGTCTAACAGTAAGAAACCGCTCATAAAATTGAGCAAAGGGCAAGAGCACAAAACTGAGCAAATTAATCATCATCATATATGAACCACATAATAATAGTGATCTTTTGCCAGGAGCAAAACAAACAGGAGTCCTTCAGCTCCTGCAGTAAATGATGCCATGCAGCCAGTTACCTTCAGCATGTGGTTTTTACTTCAGAGGTGCTCAACTCTTGCGCAACACAACCCTCTGAGTTGAGTAAAGCTGAGTGCCTGCAGTGATGTCTGTTTTTCCGTGTGGAGTTCTGAGGGAAACTGGCAGTTCCAGCCTCACTGACATAAACAGGAGCCTTATTTGTTTTTTGATTAGGTGTGTTGCGTCAGTCCTGATAATTTATAGGGGACAAATTATGTATTCAGCAGAACATGCCAGTGTTTCCTTGAAATGAAGCGTTGTCGTTCATGGCTATCTCATGTCAAGTCACACAGAGGGTTTGTAGTAGGTCTCGAAAGGTTTCTTGAAACATCTCTTGACTTTTAGCCCGTCTTTGTCCAAGGTTACCTTCTAATCTAATGAGTGAGATCTAATTGCAACACGAGGTTTTCTTTTTTGTAGCGATGCCCTTCGTGGCGAGTCATGGTACAGTTTGCACTGCCGTGCTAAGCTCTCGATGCTTTGTCATTGTTGTGCAAAGCCGGCCTTTGTGTTGCTTCAGCCATGTAGATAATGTTCACTAACTCATCCTGTGTCGTCTGCACTGTTCTCTGTGCTGTGCGTTCAGCAGTGAGACCCGGTCTCAGCCACACCAGATACAGTACTTGAGTTTCAGTCAGAATGAGCAGGGTTTTCTCACTCTTTAAAAATGTCAACTGTCTAAGCCTTGAAGCGCAGGTTCCTTTTAATTAAAAATACTCCAATTTCTTTGCACAAAGAAGTCATTCAAAAATGGCTGCACCTCACAGTTTGTAGGACTTGTTGTTATTATTGATATAGGACTTATTATTCATGGATTACAAAACCATAAAAGATACAACAAAGAAATCTTTGAAAAGGTTTTCCAGATCAGTTTTTGATTTGAAACTGGTCTGGCTGTAAAGTTTTAGTAAGCAAAATGGTTTCATCTTTACTTGTGTTGCAACTAACTATTATTTTCACTGTCAATAATCAAATGCTGATTATTTTCTCGGTTAATCGATTCATTAATCCTGTCACAATCTTGTCACTTGAAAAATAGGTCCAAACATGCAGACCTATTTTGTCAGGTATTTCCTACAACGATTATTTTCATGATCAATTAATCAATCAATCGTCTTCTTGGTTAATTATGCGTTTCCCAAAGCGCGAGATAACGTCCTCAGAAACCAGAAAGAAACCAGAGAATATTCACATCTGAGAAGGTAGAATCAGAGAAGTTTGACTCTCTTTCTTATAAAAAATGACTCAATCAATTAATTGTTGCAGCTCTGCTGTGTTTCCCCTCCAGCCACTGTGTCTCTGTTCCAAATGAACCCAGTGGACTAAATCTGTCATCATTTTTGAATGATTTTCTCTGCTTACAGAACGTCTACTGATCATGAACACGATACTGAAAAGCCAGTACTTCCACATTCCTGATCTTCAACATCATTAGTGTCAATAAGATGCATCATTCAAAGCAAACAGGCGTTAGAGCGTTCTTGCAATCCTCTGAAGATTTAAAACAGAAAATACAGCAGAAGAGCTCAGATGCTCCTCCTGTGAGGAACACTGAAGAGACAGAGTCAGGCTGGAGTTGACATCAAGTCTGACCCGCTACTACAAATCAACCAAACAGATGCTCCCTGGTTGACAGTGTCCCTAATGCCACACAAGGGTGGCAGACCTTCATTTCTGTTACATAATGACATCAGCAGCATGACCTGACATCACTCTAAGCTAAGAATGTAATGTCCCATTGCCCAGCTGTTTCAATCATTTGCGCCAGGAGCAGATTTAATTATCTCTGAAATGCCGTGCCACAAAAAGGTTCACTCACTGCAGCCCAGTTTGCTTTTCAAACGCTTCCAAAAGCAACAGTCGTTTTAACAAATGTCATTAAGTCACACATGTGGAACCAAGCCTGGTTGTGATTTTGGTGCTTGTTGTTCAGACTTGGTACTGATCGAGTGCTGAAAATAGTCAAGTACCAAAAGCTCTCATCAGGTCTCATCAAGTCTGGTTTTATTTATAGTGTCATTTACTCTTTCATTGGTCAGGTAGTCCCTGATTGGAATCATTTCTAAAACAGTAAATCTAATAAAAGAGGCAGAATTTGAATGATCTCTTGATTGTTCACTTTTATTACAACCAAGCGCAACACCATGGATTCCTTTGAGGAGAGACTGTCTCTATGACAACAAGCTTTCACCATGTCTTCCACTGTGACCATTCAGAACAGGTGACTTTTGTTTTTTAAGCTATTGGACAACACTTTTTACAGCCTAGTTCAATTTAAACACACTGAGCCCTCATGAATCAGGCCAAACAATCAGTACCAACCTGCTGAGCTGGACAGTTTCCAGATGTTGGACATATCAACAGCACTCTGTCAGTGCTGAAATGATTGACACCTGTGTTGATCATATTTGATTCAAACTGACATACGGAATGAGTCAGTGATCATGTGTCTTCACCTATTCTGTGTGAACATGTGTCTGTTGCACGCCAGTAGATGTCTTTGTAGCCATTAGGCCTACATCTGTATCTGCTGGAGCCCATTAACGTAGAGCGTGCGTCATTACCCAGAGCTGGATGATATCATTACTTCTCTTTAGAGGGTCACTGGTCTCCGTTCTCTGGACTCCGGCGAGGTTTCTTCCAAAGAACAATGGGCTGGATGGCAAATACTTCAAATTAAAGCATGGAAGTGTGAGTCATGTAGAGTCAGAGACTTACAGTGAGTGCACACTGTCTGTGTCATGGCCTGTCGGCTGTTAAGAAAGGAATTCTTCCTTTAATTTCCTGCTTCGTCCCGTGTGTCTGTGTACACTGGCTATCTTTTGGACTGATCCCAACACAGCTACTGCCAAGAATTTTATTTTTAACCTGACTGATGTCTGTTTGATGTTTGATACCTGACATTTAGTTTGATTCCAGCAGACTGTTTGCACTGTTTACTGTGTTGGCTGAACTGGTTATGAGTGTACTATGGGGCTGGGCGATGGTGTACATCCTCCTATTGTCTTACTATCTCCATAAGAGAGGAGGGTGGGACTGTAACTAATGCAGGTACCACATGTTATTTGTAAGATACACACTGTCCCTTCTAATATTCCCATGAGTTCCACCTGAGAAGTTCAGATAAAATCTGAAAATGTTACACCTCCCATATGCTTTGTCTTTTGTGGTTCTTCAGAGTGATGCTGTGTTCTGATCAACATTACCTCTTCACAGTAATTCAGTTTGTCAAGTCAGATTTTATTGTCTAAAATTAGGCTCTATATTAGGCTCTTGCGATTATTTTGACTGATATTGCAGTATCATATGATCTGCAATATTAGAGATAATGATAATTTTTCGTCATTATTTTTTATTTTACTTGAAAAACATGTTAAAATATCTAAAGTGTGATTATTTTTGTACCTCTGTGCCTCACCACATTCTTTCATTTAAAAGTTTTTGGATTTTTTCACACACATTTTGCCTTTAACAAATATTACACCTCCTGTGATTTGAAAATTGCAGGAAGCCATGTTGCGATTGTATGAAATCTTGATTAATTGTGCAGCCCTAACTAAAATCATAAATCACAACTCACCTCAGGGGGCTTTACAGACTCCACAGCCAAATTGCTGCTACAAAGTATGCAACATTTCAAGCCTCTTGTTAGTAATTTGGAGTATGACAGAGTACATTTGATTTTTTTTTTTTTTTCTGGGATTGATGCAAATATTTTAATATTTTGGTAGCCCCACAGGCTACCAAACCCCTAAATTTGGTGGCCAAAGTACATTTATCACAACCCAAATCAAAATATGTGTAAAACCAACATAGAAAAAACAATTAAATGCAACTTAACTTTCTTACTTATGTAAAGACTTGTGATGAATTGTAATGAATTGTGAATGTGTTTTTGATAAAGAACGAGCTGAACTTCTCAGCAAGGAAACTGGCAGCAGACATGGCAGTACATTACAGATGTGTGAGATTCTAAACACTGCTTCCATCACTCCTCCATTTTCAATGCCATTTTGTTTTTTATCGTCTGCCTTTTGCTTAGTAAAAGCAGACTTCAGTAACCCTGACATATCTGTAGCTGGCCTGTGATGACTACTGTTCACTGTTTTAATTGAATGTTGAAGTAAAAGGCTCAAAGGAATCAGGATGTTTGTGGAACTGTGACATTGTGTTGGCGAAGGCTTGTAATGTGGAGATAAAACTTGGTGGCCACCCACGTTAACCATTTTGTGATGTCATGTTGAACCCTGCCTTGGATAAAAATCCCTTTTAATAAATGTACTAAATGAACAGATCATTGTTTCACACCAATTAGACAAGACCTTAGTCTGCTCTAATATCAGCAAAATTATTATTCAGGAAATCTCTCATCTTAGAATCTTACCAGGCTTTTAATGCCAGCCTGCAGTACTTGAATGTTGGACTGACAGAAATATTTCATTCTGCTGCCCAAAAATTATGATGTTTGATGCTGTGCCCTAATTGGAACCTGCAGCACCAGTCTGGACAGGAGTTGGTTATTCTCTGACAAAGTGTATAGAGAGTCAAGTCCTCCTGTCCCACTGCCACACTAGTTGCTGGCCCCCTCATGCTAAAATGAGTGACTTTTAACTGTACAGCTATAACAGAACATCACGGTTACTCAGATATTTTAAAAAAGCTCACTAATATCTTTATTGATTTTATTTGCACATTTGACTGTTGCCCCATTTAGTGGAACAGAATTCCCTGACATCATGTTTTGGCTTTTGAGAAGACTGATGAATAAAGCCCTCACTGAGGAAAGGGCTTCTTTTTTTAATGTAAAAATAGATTTGGAACAGAAGCTGTCTCTGACGTGGCTCTCCACAGCCCGTCTAGCTGCCATGGCCAGATCTCAGCAGCGTTGCTGAGTCATTGAGGGGACACAGGCAGGGTGTTCATGTTGACAGATGGTCCAGGTGAAGTGATGCTGAGTGATGCTCAGGCTCTGCCTCCCTCAGCTCAGCTCCACACATGCCAGAAGCCCAGCACTCGTGGATAATTTATAACACCCATTTATACGCCCAACAGAGCGTAACAGAGCCTCTCTGCTGAGAGACGTTCATTTACATGTCTGTCGTGTTCCTCTTTATCTTACGTAAACCTTGATCCATTTTCTACACATTCTGTCACATCAATAATTGTCAATAAAGTATCCTCAAGAGATCGTTTCCTCTGGGGTTTTTCCTGGCTCAGAATGGGCCTTTGGGAGGTGACTGCACATGGCAGTAAGCATGATCGGTCCATGTTCAGTAAAGGCAAAGAGTGTGTTAATAGACAGCATGACTCTGGATGATAAAAACCTGAGATTAAACACTACAATACCAAAAATTCCTGTGCAAAGGAAGTCCTGATGAAATGTGTTAATTTGCAAGGTTAGTCAGTGTTTGTCACTCTCGGGATGTGGACAAGGCCAGAGCTGCATCACCACACTTCCTTCCTCTCCACTGCTGTAAAATGACACAGTGGAACAGGATCCATAAACCCAAGGTCATCCATCTCCAGAGGAAACTGCCAGAATATCAAATGAAATGCAAACGTAACACTTATAAGACACACTTTCAAATGGAAAAGTAAATATGAAATTACTAGCATTCTCCAAGAACTTAATTTTATTGCACAGTGTGCCACATACAGTACATTGTTTTTATCGGGGTTACGTAACCTGCCCCCGGCATGTCCAGTCCATTATGACAGCATTATTCTAAAAATACAGCAGGTATAGACTCTGTGCGTACTTCTGTCTGTTGGCAGTGGAATTGTATTGAACATTAGCAGCATGTCGATGGCCTGCAGAGTGAATGAGTGAGGTCGATGCTTCCTCTCACTCTGAACCACAAGCCTTGTTCTGACTCTTGAATGGTGATATCTGCCACTGTTAGACAAAATAATACACAACAATGTGAAGACCCTTTTTAGACAGAGTTTTGGGGAGCTTTTCTATGAAATTCCATTAAACAAGAGTTGGCTGAAACTGCCAATCTAACAGGCAGATAAAAGATTGCCAGTTTTAGTCATTCCAAGACCAGGACTAGGTACTGAACTACAGTACTTTTAGACTAAGTTATTGTATGGCTGCTTGTGTTTCTGAAAGTATCCAAAAAACTATGGTTTAATATCTGTATACTAATAGATGAGACTACTACTACAGACTACTACAGACCTTTACTACAGACTACTACAGACAAATGAATTTCCCCTTGGGGATTAATAAAGTATTTCTATTCTATTCTATTCTGTAGAAAAATGAAGGGAAAAAAGATGCAAGTGATACAGTCATATCTGCAGACACTTCCTATAGTGGCCATTGGCCAAATGGCCACTTCACAACTGTGAAGTATTAGATGTCCAGTTGCACTGTGGAGCTGTTTTTTGATGAGCAGGTCCACAAGACCCACATGCACAGTCCTATCAGTGGTGTCACACTACTCCACTGATCAACATGCAGAGATATGCTGCAGTGTGCCAACAAAGGCTGTGAAGAAGAAGAAGACTGCAGGCTTATAAAAAAGGAAACAAAGAAACACTGCTGGATTTAAAATTCATGAGATAATCAGGAGCCAGTGTTACTGTTGCCTGACTCTAACTAAGCTAAACTAAACCAAACAAAGTAGCTATGGTGCCTAAACCTGACCAAGTAGATTTGATGCTTAACCCTATCCAAATAGTGTTGATGCCTCAACATTACCAAATAGTTTTGGTGCCCAACATAACCAAGCTGCAACTGTTTCACATAGCAATATGCAGGTGCAAACGGTGCACCAATGAATGAGCTTCATTCTCATGAGGCTCTCAGCACCATGTTCTTGACAACAACAAACATCTCAAAATCAGTTTTGCGGATGTTTTATGAGGAAGGAAATGTGCGTTAGATTTCAAGCATACACCCGATATGTTTTGTGAGAAATGCAGAATATAAACACAAAAACAAGCAGTGGGTTTTCATTATCCTCATAGGCTGAACCATTTGTGGTTTTGATGACCCAATGTCCTTTCCTCTGTTGCCATTATGTACACAACTTGTACACATGTGACATTTGCTGAACACGTTCATGGTTCTTAGAGTAAAAAACAGGATGAGACATCTTTAGCTTTCTACGCAGCCAGGCTCTAATAACAAGCAAACCAGTTTTTGGCTCCAACCCTCTCTTCTACTGTGACGTGCAATAAGCATTACAGCCCCTGGGCCAACTAACTGGAATGTAACATTATGCTATGAAAATTATGGTATTGACTCACTCTTGTTCAGCTGATGTCAGAGCTGTTCTGAAGTCATGCTGTTAAGCGTGTACAATGTTGTTGGCAGAGGGGGGAGGAGAAGCAGTGAATAAGTACAAAGGAGCGGTCTGCAGACGTCCTGTAGTCATCCTGAGGTCATTACAGGAGCTGTAAATGTAGCACCAACAATATGTTGTATACCCTCAGAGTCCTGGCAGGGAGGCCACCAACGTCACATCATTGTGTGTGCACAGGAGGGAGGCTTCCTGTGTTTTCACTGTTGTAGTAGCACATGCTCTGTCTGTCTGTCTGTCTGTCTGTCTGTCTGGTCAACAGAAATGTGACCTGTCAGCCAGACGGGTGACAAACCGTTTATTATATTGTTTTATCACATGTAAATACAGTCAAGTCAGTCATATTTTACCCTTTTCAGAATCACCTTTACAGATACGTCCTGTGAACACTCCACAGTGCGGTCTTTATTCTGTTCCAAGGTCAGATTTAAACCTTGAAAATACATTTTCCCTCTCAGCATGTGCAGTGAAACCAGAGACACCAAACCAGCTCGCAGTCAAAATGAATCGAGTATTGAATTCCCGACTTTTCTTTGAAAACACACAATAATTTCTGCATTTTGACAGTAATCACTCTGTTCAGGTGATGTGAAGGTTGGAAAGGTTGTTTTCTTGATTGACATATTCCTCAGCCTGTCATACTGATACTCATACTCACTACATCTAATCCATGGGGATTGCTTCCTCGTGGCACCACAGCTCACACCCCCTCTGAGTAAATTTCAATGTTCTGGCTCCAAGGTTACCACGAGACGTCCTGCTACAAGATTCTAGCTGTCTGTGAAGAGGGTTATGGGTGACAATACTAATATCTAATGTCTGATTGTATTTTCTGTGCCTTTCAGGAGCCGTTTGAGGATGGCTTTGCTAATGGTGACGAGCTGACCCCGGCTGACGAGGCTGCTGCTAAAGAATCAGCTGAGTCCAAAGGAGTGGTCAAGTTTGGCTGGATTAAGGGGGTGTTGGTGAGTCACTTTCAAGATGCAGTCATTTTTTAAAATCCTTCTTCTTTACTTGTTTGTTTTTCAACATATTTTTATTCTACAGTATATATAGAATGATGTGTAGGCCAGGACACCTCTGCAGCACCACAATATTTCATTTAAAATGGTATTTTGACACACACTCCATCTTTAACAAATATTGCGCATCCCGCCATTTGAAAACTGCAGCAGACCATGTCAATTTCAATAAAAATTTCGATTAATTGTTGCAACTGTACATCTTCAGAAATCAAGTTTCTGTCTTTGTTGAAGAAAGATGAGCTTTACTTTCCTTCTTAACTCATCGTAAAACACACTTCACACATTCAAAATGATGTTAAAGCTCATCAAAACTGTCTGTCAGTCTTTGCACTGTTCCAACAAACACCAGCTGTGGTTCGGTCAAAGTAAACCTTTAATTCACAGAGTTGCAGAACATATTCTGGCTCTACAGGCTGTTTCCCTCCCACTTGTTCTTCGGTGTTGTGTTGTGTGCAGCTGAATGAGACTTTGTCACAAAAGAAAATGACAAAAATAACCAGTGAGACCGATCGACCGATATATTTTCCCCATCTAATAACATAGACTTCAGAAAACATCTATGTTTAGTACAGATCCCTGAAAAAAACACACCATGGTTTTAATATTTTCAGTGAAATTGCAGTCTCAGTCAAAATAATTACAATTAGATATTTCTTTAACATCGCTCACCCCTACATGTTAGTGAGCTGTATTGTTGTCTGCGTTTAGTTCTTGAGTCAAACTCCCTGAGGTGTCTCTCAGGTGATAAGTGTGCCACTGTCTAATCTGACCTGTGTGTGCCAGCAGCACACACGGTGTTGAGGATTGTGGAGCATGAGTGTGAATGACTGGTGGCTCATACTGGTTGCTGGTGGTTAAACCACTGAGGAAGAAATCACTCACAGCAACTGAGACCTGTTTA
>JAJHUR010093252.1:0-22500 GCA_027495735.1 Lutjanus campechanus
GGATTGTCCTTTACAAAATACTAAATTTATTATTTTATCGGTTGTCGTTACTATTTCATAAAAGCTGAGAGCACAACTGCACATTATCATTATTCAGTCTGGTGTATTTTACATTTCGGCATACATACAACACATAAGCCTGCGCTCACATCAAGACAATTACAACTTTTATAAACCCCCTTCCTTTTCTTACAGTAATGCCAAACACACCGTGGTGGACAGAAAGAGACAGTCATGAAAGTTGACATTTGTTGTTGTTGCTGAAAATTTTATGAGCCGAATTTACCACAAGAGTCCGCAGATCAGTAAAATGTGTTGTGATTTGTACAAAGTTTAGTTGAATATGTTCAGATGATGAAAGTATTTTAAAATGAGCAGTTTTTTAAAGGGAGAGCTGACTGTTCTCCATCGATCAGCCTGATAATCAGATTATCGTCAATCAGATGAGTTTGGGGGCTCTGCAGTGATCAGCAGAAACAGCTGAACACTGCAGTCCACCTGCCTCTTCATCACCATCATCATCTTCATCACCATCATCATCATCTTCATCAGACATGTGCAGTTCATGAAGGATGAGAGGACGTTACAGATCTGCACGTCTAATCATTAAATGTCTGAATTTAATTAAAACTTGAAGCCTGGCAGGAGGGCATGGCAATGTGAGTCTTCATCATCATCATCATCATCAAATATTCTTAACAGATGAATGTAGGAAACATCAGCTCACATTGAAGTGTGATTAGTCAGAGAAGAACTGACCTGAGAATCACACTGTCGTCTGCTTTAAAGAAGAAAAAACATCATAATACAAACATATGAATCATACAGAATAAACATTTCATCTTAAAAATCTGGACACGTTCATACAAAATGTTCCAGTTAAAAATCTTTGTTGTTCACAAGTAAAAAAAATCATCATTTTACATCATATAAGCACAAAATAAACTGAAAACTATTAGATAATAATAATTATTATTATAATACTGATAATAATAATGATACATTTTTTATTCCTCTCAGTTTATCAGCGAGCTTTAATAAAACGGTTACAGTAAACAACAAAACATGCAATAATGTATCGATAACAAATAATCATTCATCCAACAATCAATAGAATTCTTCAGCATCATTAGCAGGATGGTTGCTGAGCAACAGAGAAGATTTGGAGTGATTTTTTTTTTGGTAATAATTATTATCTTTTGATAACGCAGGGAAACACAGTGACACTGGTCCCTCCAGAGAGATGGAAATACATACAGTGAAGTTATTGATGATCCCTGACCTCCGATAAAATAATCCAAACACGTGAAAACAGGTGGAGCGCACAGACGTATGCTTTTTCACCTAGGGATCAATCTGGTGATCATTTTTCCAATAATTGATTAGTTGTTTGGTTGCCTGGCAACTATTTTGATAATTGATTAATGTAAAGTAAGTAAAAAAGTCTGATTTCAGCTTCTTAAATGTGAATATTTTCTGGTTTCGTTACTCCTCTCTGACAGTAAACTGAATATTTTTTGAGTTGTGGACAAAACGATCTCTGATCAACATTTTCTGACATTTTATGGACCAAACAACTGATCAGTTCATTTAAAAAATGCTGTCAAACCAAGTCAGCTCAGTTTATCACCTGTTTGAACTGAGGTTGAATCTGTCAGTGAGGTGAAACAAGATAAACCACAGTTCACCCACCTGTGCCTGCAGGTAACACACTGCTGCACAAATCCAGGTGTGCATACAGATGTGTACGTCCTGCTCTGTGTGCTGCAGGTTTGTGCACTGTTGACTTTTCCTCGTGAACTTTTACCTGCTGACGGATCTAAAAAGCTCATGGATGAAAAACGTGGTGGCGTCGACCAGTTTACAGAAACAAAAACTTTAGTTTAGAAAAACTTAAGACTGTTTTGTGTTTTATGAAGGCTTCAGACGCAGCTCAGCCAATCAGAATGAAGGACTGGAACCATGTTTTATAACTGTGGACTGTAAAGTGTAAATGAAGACTGCAGCACCTCCATGTGTGTGTGTGTGTGTGTGTGTGATGGATGGTGTTGTGGAGCAGCTCTGGTTCTGTATGTCCCTCCTGGGATCCTCTCTCTCTCTCTCTGTGACACATGATCTCTCCGTCTGTTCTCTCCGTCTCCTCCGTCTCTCTGTTCTTCTTCAGTCCCTTCCGGATTTTTACAAACTGTTTCTGGGATTGTTGCTTAAATGCTACGGCAGCTTTTCTTAAAAAATGTGATGCATCAGCTTGTTTTTGGTAATGAAATTGCAGGAGCAAGTGAAAACTTCAAAAGAAAGTTGGGATTTTTTTTTTTGCATATAATTCATTACAATCAAAGGCAGCTTGTTCCAGAGAGAACAGAACAGAACAGAGCAGAACAGAACAGAACAGAGCAGAACAGAACAGAGCAGAACAGAGCAGAGCAGAACAGAACAGAACCACACTCTGTCCTCAGTGTTCCTACTTTTCTTCTGTGTTCTGTGATTTTCTGGATGTGTTTATGTTATTTTTTATATTATCACACCCACAGCAAACATCCTCAAACCTCCACTGACTGTCAGAACAAAGAAAGTCTCTTTATTGATGATGATGTGGGATATTGATATTATATTGATATCGTGACATGAGGAGAGATGCTGTTATGTTCTGAACGTGTAATATCGTGACATAAGTGTCGTCACTTTACTGTATCAGAGTAAAGTGATGTCATTTTCTGTTATATCTGTTCTGTTTCCCACTTCAGATAAAATAAACTTTATTGATCCGACAGCGGAGAAATTCACACGTTACAGCAGCTCAGGAGCGACAATAGAATAAATAAACATAAATTACAAAGAAATATACATAAAAGAACTAAAAAATATGAAATATAAAGTACTAAATTGGTCAAAACTCTACACTCATAACTATATACACTATATACACTTTTCATGTCTACAGATATGTGGAGATGTTTGGATATATGGACAGATACGTGGTTATAACTGCCAATTACTGTGATTATTGGTCAGAAATAACATGTGATGTGATTTGTCCGTATCACCCAGACCTGCTTCATATACTGTTAAAACTACAGCAGCGCATCATTTTCTATAACATCATCAAATGTTTGACCGGGGGCCAGAAATCACAGGGGGCCCCCGAGACTTCGTCAGTTCAAAGGTCGTCAAAATCCACAAAAATTCAGTTACAACCATCCCTGGTCTCCCCTACTTTATTTTCAATTGTGTCTAATTAATTAATTAATTAGTATTTTAATGTCGACCGCCTGTGGAGGAAACAGGTAAAAATGATTTTTCATATTTTCTTCCTGCAAATAAAATCACGTTTTAACATGTTTTTCAAAATAAGAAAGATTCAAAAGTGACGTCTTTTTTTTTTCCCTTTGGATTTGGGAACGTTTGTTTTGTTGAATCAGCTGTTAGAACGTCCTGATTTATGTGTGTGAGACTGAGACAGAAATCACATATTGATCCAGGAAATCATCACACACACACACACACACACGGTTTTTACATGAACAGAAGAGGTGAAGGTCATTATCATCCATCCATCTCATCTCCCCATAACGAGCTGCAGCTGACTCGTCCCCCTCCACCACCTCCACCCTGCTGCTGCAGCAGATTTATGGACGACGGGCGAGAGACCCTGACACAGGCAGGCAGGAGCAGAGAGAGAGAGAGAGAGAGAGAGAGAGAGAGAGAGAGAGAGAGAGAGAGAGAGAGAGAGAGAGACAGACAGACAGACAGACAGACAGACAGACAGAGAGAGAAATATTCAAAATTCTCTGATTTCAGCTTCTTAAATGTGAATATTTTCTGGTTTCTTTCCTCTCTGACAGTAAACTGAGAATCTTTGAGTTTGTGAACAAAATGAGACATTTGAGGACGTCATGTTGGACTTTGATCAACATTTTCTGACCTTTTCTGGAAACAACTAATTGATTAATCAAAAAAAATAATCGACTGATGAATCGATGATGAAAATAATCGTTAGCTTTAAACATATTTACTCAACAAAATTTATCGAGAAATACTCAGAAAATCTGAGTTACAGTCATATTATCACTGTTGCAGTGTAAAAATAATATATATTTTGTGGTGACATTGCAGCAGGTGCTTCACCATCTGAGGTGGAGATCTGACCTCTGCTGATGTTTTGCAGTTTGTTTTTAATGTGAAATAAAATGACAGAACTAACTGAATGTGACATTAACAGCGTCTCCGTCTCTCTGCAGGGCGTCCTTCGTCATCACCCTCCTCCTCCTCCTGCTCTTCATCCTGACGTTAACAGTCCCCCGATCTGTCAGTCAGACCAGCGACCTGTCAGGTAGGTTGACAGCCGCTCTGTGATTGGAGCTCGTTACAGATCAATCAATGACACCGGTTCAGCCCAGTTAAACAGCTGACTGGGACACGGTGGGAATTCCACCTTTAAACACTTTGTTTTGGATTTTTATCTTTTCAGTTTTGGTTTCGATGTGGTTTGATCTGATTTAATTATATTCTGCGTGGAGCAGAAACCCACACATGAGATTAAAAAGATGAAATATGATCCTGGTGACGTGTTTTTAAGCGTCCACATTGTGAGCTGTATCGTTCTCGCGGTGCGACTCTGCAGAGTGAGGTTAATTAAAAGCCGGAGCTCTCGCCCCGTGGGACGAGGAATGGATGGTTCCAGAGAGGAGGGTCATTTGTAACACTGTCTGAGGGAGGAGGGAGGCTGAGAGGGGAGGAGGGGGCGGACAGTGGGAGGTCGGGCTGGAGGAGGATGGATGGAGGAACAGATAGTGGAGGGTAAACGGACGGATCTGATGTGAGTGAGTGAACGAGATGAGATGAAATCTGAATGAATCCTGAGTTATTATACCAACAAACTGCTGCCACACTTAAAACACTGTAGATATAAATATGTTTAATGTTCTGGAGGTTTACTGATGCAGTACCGTCAGGAACCACTGGGGTCAAACTGGGATCAAACCTGGTCCTGTATCGTCCGACGTCTCTCCACAGCGCTCACAGCTGGAGAAGGTTCTGGGTTCTGGGAAGAAAAATCACCCGGCCTTGTTTGCATTTCTTTAAACCAATCACAAACGTCTTGGGCGGAGCTAAGTCCAGGTGCAGTGACCAAGGTGCTGCTGCAGAATGATGTCAATGGTGGAACATCAGCTCTGGTATTAAAATGACTACATCGCTACGAAAGAAAAGCTAACAGCTGTTAGCTGGTCTGTGTTTCGTACCGTTATCATCCCAGGTGCTAAGTTGCTGTTTTTAGCGTGTAGGTTGCAGCTCGGAGGTTTCTTGTTGTTTCTCAGGGACACTGAAAGTGTGAAAGACGCAGATGACCAACCAGAGGGCAGGTCTCTGGCAGGACTTCTAACTGCAGGGTTCATCCAGTGAGTCAGACTTCATCAAAGTGATTTTAGGGGGCCTGAAGTTCTGGGTTTAGTTAACGAGAAGTTGACAGGTTGCAGGACTTTGACAGTATTGATTATTCACCATTTTCTGATATTTTATAGACCAAACAACTGATCGATTAATCATAAAAATGACATATTAATTGATAATGAAAATAATCATTAGTTGCATATTCTTTAGAATCTGATGTGTGGACCAGGACGTCTCTGCAGCACAACGATATTTGATTTAAATTTTTGCCATTTTGCCTTTAATAAATACAGCAGTGGAGCATGTTATGATTGTGATAAAAAATTAAGTTAGTTTTCACACAGTTTTAGCAACAAAAGCTTAGAGACTGTCCTCAAAATGTTTGGAGATGATCCACTAAAGTTAGAAAACGCACGATATGAAAAAATCCCAGTTTTTGTTTCTTTTGACCACACACACACCACACACACACACACACACACACACACACACACACACACACTCAGGCAGGGCCTTCTCATTTGTGAATTAGTCTGGTGATGCACGATAAAATTGTTCACTTACATTTTTCTTTTACTACGTCTCGAACAGTTTTTGAGCTGAAACAGTCGACACATTTATCACATCGTGTCTTTATGGAGCCGCTCAGAGTGAAACTAAAAGCTGCAGGACAATATGAGACTTACAGCAGCTCAACACACATGGATGGAGAGAGAGAGAGTGTGTCTGTGTGTGTGTGTGTGTGTGTGTGGTGGATGGTAGTGCTGGGGGGAGGGTGGAGGGATTACTGTAGATGGATGGATGGATAGTAAGTAGGGAGGAGGAGGAGGAGGAGGAGGAGGAGGAGGAGGAGGATGGATGTTGAAGAAGGTTTTAATAGAAAGACTAATACTCAGGCCGGGAAAACCTGACAGGTCAATTACCAACACACACACACACACACACACACACTCACACACACACACACACACACACACACTGCAGAGAGCCTCCATTAATCCAGCGTTCAGTGTTCAAGATCCTGAGAACCAGCAGAGCTGAAACTGTCCTACACTTTTGGGGTCTCAAACTGAGGTTCTGGACCTGAATCTGGGTCTCTGGTCCTTCAGCTGCTCAACAATAAACCGTCAGGCTGCACAAGACTGAAGAAAATGTCTCTGTAGGGCTGCAACAAATGATCACTTTAATTACCGATTAATCTGTCAACTATTCTTATGATTAATCGATTAGTTGTTTGGTCCATAAAATGTCAGAAATGTTGAAAAATTGATCTGTTCACAATCTTGTCAATTGAAAAACAGGACTGAACATGTGAAACAGGTGGAGTTTATGGACGTTAGTGTCCTTGTGGGTCTAGGACGTCTTACAAGTGTTTCCGGAGCTCCTGAAGTGGTTCCTGTAGTTCTTGAAGTTGCTTTGGTGTCCCTTTAGGTGATTCAGGTGGTGTTCTGTTGGGTTCTAAAAGTTCTTTAGGATTCTGGGGTTAACTTCAGGAGGTTCCAGTGATCCCTGGCGCTCCTGTTGTCTTTTGAAGACTCACTTTGCAGTGGAGGGGGGACTCTGGCTTCTTAAAGGGGTTTCAAGAGCTCTTCGAGTGGTTCTTGTAGTTCCCGATGTCGTGTCAATTATCCTTTATCGGGTTCTAATGGTACTTTTGAATTTTAGGGGTATTTGGAGGAGATTGAAGTTCTTTGTATCTTGGAAGAGTTTGCAGTGGATCTTCAAGAAGCTGCAAACATCCAGTTTCAGGTTTCCTGGAAAGGGTTGTAGAACCTCTTCAGGGGGTTCGTAGAACTCTTCAGTATTTTCTGCAGTTCTTTTGTAAAGGTCTAAAGGACTTTAGGGATCTCTGAGGTGGAGGCATAAGGGGTTCTAGTGATTCTTGATGTTCTTGGTATCTTTGAGCAGTTTTCTGTCAGTTGTTTGAGGTTCTGTTTGCTTCCAGGGTTCCTGGAGGAGGGTGAAGATCCAGTGGAGGATATTTTTATTTTATTGATTTATTTTTCTTGTTGTATTTTGACTCCTGCAGTAGTTTTTGTTGATCTCTTACGTAGTTTAGTACTCTTTTTGGAGTTTTTGGAGTCTCTGAGGAACGGTCTCAGTGAGGAACGGTCTCTGTGAGGAACAGTCTGTGAGGAACGGTCTCTGTAAGGAACACTCTCTGTGAGGAACGGTCTCTGTAAGGAACAGTCTGTGAGGAACGGTCTCTGTAAGGAACGGTCTCTGTGAGGAACGGTCTCTGTAAGGAACAGTCTGTAAGGAACGGTCTCTGTAAGGAACAGTCTGTGAGGAACGGTCTCTGTAAGGAACACTCTCTGTGAGGAACGGTCTCTGTAAGGAACAGTCTGTGAGGAACGGTCTCTGTAAGGAACAGTCTGTAAGGAACGGTCTCAGTGAGGAACAGTGTCTGAGGAACGGTCTCTGTAAGGAACACTCTCTGTGAGGAACGCATTAGTCATCAGTATTATTATCACATATTGACCCGTCATCGTCTTCATCCTCCATCTCATTAACTCGTCCATTATAAATGAGGACCGTCTCTGATTTGATTGATTGATTGGCTGAAGACTGAATGCTTGAGTCAGTCCTGAAGCCATTAGCCAATCAAATCAGCTGGAAGGCAATTAGTCGCTGCTAATTTAAATGATTAATTGGCCACTTGAGTGTTTTGTGAATAGAAAATTCCAGTGTGAAGATTTTCAGTTTCTCTTTTTAATGCAGTCATCAGTCAGAGTTATGTTGCATTTAGAATGGTTATAAATACTACACTACCCATGAGCCTTGGCAGTTAATGTGGATAAAACCATCATTCAGAGCAATAAAATCAGAGTTATTAACATCTTAATCAGCAGGTCACCAAACGCTCAATTATAAGCTGTTTTAATAGTTTTTTTATATCACTGCTATGCAGACGATATTTAATTATACGTCTCTTTTTTTGTCATTTAAGTTTTTATTGATTTTCTTTCCATCATTCTTCATACAATCATATGATTTATGAGCGTAATTATATATCAAATTTTCAGAAACACATTTCTAAAAAGGTTTGAAATTCAGTGACTCTGACAGGATGAATTAATCGATTCAGAAAACTCCAAATTCTCTGATTTCAGCTTCTTAAATGTGAATATTTTCTGCTTTCTTTACTCTCCAATAAATTATTTTTGGATTGTGGACAAAACAAGACATTTGAAGACGTCATCTCGGGTTTTGAGAAACACTGATGGACATTTTTCACCATTTCTGACATTTCTGACATGGAGACGAACTGGTGTCAATGAATCCACAAGAGTCTCAGTTTTCAGTCAGACCAGTTGATGATCAGCTCTGTTTATGGACGACAGCATGCAGAAATATTCAAATATAACAGGTGAGAATAAAATATTTAGCCTGTGCTTCATGTAAAAATCTGCAGGGTGTGGACATAAACTGGACACGTCTGCAAACGGGACAGTCTCGAGTACACGTAGAACCATTTGAAAAGACTGAATCTGAGGTTTTCCCAGCCTGACAAAAATAACTCGCTGAGTGCTGAGATATTTTCAGAATAAAGGTCAGGGTCAGAAATCTGTCCATATATGGCACAAAAATATTATCAGTCTGTTTGCATCTTTCTGTCTGTGCTCTGATTTGATAGAATCTCTGATTTTGTGCAGCAGATCTGATGAGGAGAAGCAGTAGAACGTCAGATAAAGTCCTCCTCCTCCTCCTCCTCCGCCTCCTCCTCCTGCTCCTCCTCCTCCTCCTCCTCCTCCTCCTCCTCCTCCTCCTCCTCCTGACTGCAGCTCAGATCCGTTCCAGTGTTTTAATGGAGCAGCTGCCCTCTGTGCTTTTCATCCTTTAATGAGATGAAGTGTAATAACGTTGTTCCTTTAACGAGTCCAGTTAACGACGACATCCACTAAGCTCTGTTTGATTCTCACATAAAAACTCTGAATCAGAGCCGACGGGAGCGACAGCCTGGACGGGACCCAGAGAGACGGAGACGGACGGAGAGAGACGGAGACGGACGGAGACGTTCCTCTGTTCTTTAACTCCGTCGTTCATTAGATCGTAAAGTTAGAAAAGAACTTTGTAACAACAGACTCAAGTTTTTGCTCATCTGAACTTCTCTGTTCAGGATGAATTATCAGGACTACAGCGATGAACGATGTGACCATTATTAATCGATTATTAAATTAATCGCCAACTATTTTGATGATTGATTAATCTGCATTCCTCTCTCTCTCTTACAAGACATTTGAGGACGTCATCTTGGACTTTGATCAACATTTTATGACATATTATGGACCAAACAACTGACTGATTAGTGGAAGTTTTTTTCAGTTGACAAGATTTTGACAGGATTAATTAATTGATTAATTTTTTTGAATCATTTTTTTTATTTAAAAAAAAAAATCTAAATTATCTGATTTCAGCTTCTTAAATGTGAATATTTTCTGGTTTATTTTCTCTCTGACAGGAAACTGAAGATCTTTGACTTGTGGACAAAACAAGAAAAACATAGATCAACATTTTTCAGTATTTTCTGACATTTTAAAACAAACAGCTGCTAACTGATTAGTCGAGAAAATAATCGACTGATTAATCGACTATGAAAATAATCGTTAGTTGCAGCCGTCGCTGCAATAAGATCATGAAAAACAACAATCAGACTCAACTTTTATATCAGTTTTCTACCTGAGAACAGTTTGAATTTTAATCTATTAGATTAATGTTCACAGACGCAGACTTTACATTTAATTACACTCAGCACAACTTTCAAACTAATATTCTGTCCACTGCTGCCGTCAAGTCAGCAACAATAAATATACAACATCCGGTACGGCTGCACAATTAATCACAACTCAAATAAAATCGCAATATGGCCAAGTGCAATATCCAAATCACAGAACCAGAACCAAACAGGAACTTCATTATAATGAGGTTCTGTAGAGCTGCAGATGATCTGACCTAAAATCAGATGATTTAAATAAATATCATCAGACATCATCATGATTTTGATAGTTTTCTTTTTCAGTGAACATGAACATTGTGACACAAAACTGATCATTTCCTCTAAACGTATCACATATTGTGATTTTATTCAAAATAATCACAATATGACTTGTTGTTTTACCAAATCGTGCCGCTGTAACGTCTCTAACATTAGACTTTCCAAATACAACTTTACTGAGAAACATTTCAGATGACGGCTGCAGTTTGGTTTGGGTGAGAAAGATCTTGTGGTCGAGATCATTTAGGTCAAAATAACCACATGAAGCAAACAACACTTTCGGTATCAGACAGGAACTGAAACCTGGTCTGAAATGTCAAAGTCCTGCGTTTGACTTTATTCAGATGTTGCTGCTCGGTCATGATATATTAATCTTAAACATTTTATGAAATCCTGACTATTAAAATAACATCAGGAAACAACAGGAAATAAAAGATATAGAACAAGCGGGAAAAGGTATAAAAACATTCGAAAACAGTTGAATAAAATAAAATTAATTAAAAGCAGGGTCATAAAAATAAGTCTTGAGCTGTTTCTTTAAAATATCAGCAGTGAGGTGGTTTGTTTTAGGAAGTCGCTCTACAAGACCTAAGAGGGCGGATTAGAACGTACTCGGAGAACCGGTCATAACGGTGTGACGGTGCTGAATCAGCGTGTTCGGTTCACTTCAATCATTTTTATTTCAGCAAAATGTGATTTTCACTCAAACTGAGCCGACGTCTCTGCTGACCTCATCAGAATCTCAGCACCACCCAGTGGACTGAAAACACACCTGAGCTTATTCATCTAAAACCATCAAGTTTAATGTGTATTTGTAGTATTCATAGTTTTAATAATAAAAGATCAATACTTGCTGCAGATGTATTGATACAATATTTACACAGTAAATATCGCTCTGTATTGATTTGTTCACCTGTACAGCTGATGGATGAGCTCTTCTTCCATCTCTACAGTTTGTTGTATTTCTTGGTTCCGTTTGAAGGGACTCTCTGCTGTTGAACTGACCTTTGACCTCTCTGCCCCGCCCCCTCTCCTCAGAGCCCATGTGTTATGACTGGGGGGAGTCCAGAGAGGCGGAGGTCTCCGTCCTGGAGGGGGAGGTCGGTTGGCTCTCTTGTCCTCTTTTCTCTCATCCCTCCGTCTACAACTACACCTCCACCAAGAGCGCCGGACACGACCTCTACTGGTACCGCCTCCCGGAGGGTCACGACCTGGAGCAGCCAATCACGTCCAGGTATGACTGCAGGAAGTCCTGATCAGCTGATTCTGGACCATCTGAGTCCTTTTTTTGTTTGTTCCTAAGGTGCTGTGTCACCAGTGTTATATGTTCTCAAAGTACTATGTCCCAGGATCCTATGTTCCTAACATACTATGTTCTCAGGATCCTATGTTCCTAACATACTATGTCCCAGGATCCTATGTTCCTAACATACTATGTCCCAGGATCCTATGTTCCTAACATACTATGTCCCAGGATCCTATGTTCCTAACATACTATGTTCTCAGGATCCTTTGTCCCTAACATACTATGTCCCGGGATCCTATGTTCCTAACATACTATGTTCTCAGGATCCTTTGTTCCTAACATACTATGTGTCAGGATCCTGTGTTCCTAACATACTATGTCCTGGGGTCCTATGTTCCTAACATACTATGTCCCAGGGTCCTATGTTCCTAACATACTATGTCCCAGATTCCTATGTTCCTAACATACTATGTCCCAGGGTCCTATGTTCCTAACATACTATGTCCCAGCGTCCTATGTTCCTAACATACTATGTCCCAGGATCCTATGTTCCTAACATACTATGTCCCGGGATCCTATGTTCCTAACATACTATGTCCCAGGGTCCTATGTCCCTAACATACTATGTTCTCAGGATCCTTTGTCCCTAACATACTATGTCCCAGGATCCTATGTTCCTAACATACTATGTCCCAGGGTCCTATGTTCCTAACATACTATGTCCCAGGGTCCTTTGTCCCTAACATACTATGTCCTGGGGTCCTATGTTCCTAACATACTATGTTCTCAGGATCCTATGTTCCTAACATACTATGTCCCAGGGTCCTATGTTCCTAACATACTATGTCCCAGGGTCCTGTGTTCCTAACATACTATGTCCTGGGGTCCTATGTTCCTAACATACTATGTTCTCAGGATCCTGTGTTCCTAACATACTATGTCCTGGGGTCCTATGTTCCGAACATACTATGTCCCAGGGTCCTATGTTCCTAACATACTATGTCCCAGGGTCCTTTGTCCCTAACATACTATGTTCTCAGGATCCTTTGTTCCTAACATACTATGTGTCAGGATCCTGTGTTCCTAACATACTATGTCCCAGGGTCCTATGTTCCCATGGCCCTGTGTTCCTCGACTCCTATGTCCCCAAGATTCTATGTTTCTAGCACACTGTGTTCATCAGTGTCCTATGTTCGTAGAGTCCAATGTTCCTAACATACTATGTGCCATGGTCCTATGTTCCCAGGTTTGTATGTTCTCGGCATACTAAGTTTCTAAGTTCCTATGTTCCTCGGGCCCTGTGTTCATAGAGTCCTGTGTTCCCCTGAACCCTGTGTGTTCCCTCACTGATACACACCCTCCCTCTCTGACAGTAAGTGGAGCGTAACGATCTCCCCTCAGGACAGGATGGATGGTGTTTGGAGACGAGCGTCTCGATTAGCGTCACTCAGAACATCAGAGTTTGTTCTAATTGAATCGTGTCTGATTTACGTTGATGTGGTTCTGTGCAGCTCGCGGGTCAGTAAAGACAGAGAGAGACTGTGGCTGCAGCCGGCCGTCACCGCAGACAGCGGACAGTACATCTGCATGCTGCGGTAAGACTCACACACTGTTTCCTTCTCTTTGCTTTTTATTTTCATTTTGAACTATTTAACATTTACAGAGTTTGTTTAAGGGAGCAGAACAAAACCTCATAGTAACATTTGGTAACTAAACCCGTCTGGTTAATGCAGAGATAAATGTTTGGTTTCCAAAGTGACACAGTGAGCTCATGGTTTCTCCACAAAGAATAAAAATATGGAGCATTAATACTATTTTCTGCCGCTGTACAGCTGATTTATATCAATATACTAAATATGATGAAGTATTAGAGGCGTTTTTTGGGGAACAAATCAGAATTTTCTGGCCTGGCCTTTTAGAAATCACATTTCTGAAAGAGGGAGCAGACAAAACAGAGAGATGATCGTCTTTTCTTATATTTTGAGGACTTAAGAGACACTGAGGATATATTTTTGTTGAAAACCCATAAAACAAAGTGTATTTTGCGTAATATGTGACCTTTAATGTATCACAGAAGATCTGATCTCCAGAGTCATGACACATACTGGATTTAAAACTTTATTCCTTGAAGGTGTTTTTCAAAGACACCAACTTTATTCTCAATTAATGTCAAAATTTGCCATTTTTCCCTGTAACAGTGGCTCAACACTCTAATCAACTACGCTGTTAGTTTGTTTTTAGGGAGATGTTGTCATGATGAAATGTCAGTTTCTCACATTGGGCCTCATGCATGAATGTTTTCTTACTTTTCTCCCATATTTGTTCTCAAACAAAGCAGTCAGAGGAAAATAAGAAAGATGTACGACAGATTCATGAAACGTGCGCTGACAGCTGAGTCTGTTCTCACCAACCTGAGTGTGTTGATGAACCATGTTTGAGCCAGAAAGTTTGTAATCAGCACGTAGAAACGCCCCAATAAATCCATGTAAGGGCAACAGACTGAAGCGCTGTGTGCAAACCACAGGTGACGCTGACAGGTGATGTAAACTAAGAAAAATTAAGAAAAGGAAAGAAAAGAGAGGAGATGCCGCTGAAGGAGGAGCAGATTGGAGCATCGTTGGACATCGTGCAGACTGGTTCAGGGTAAAAAGCCTCCCTGCAGTGTTCAGACGTTCATTATCAGTGATGGTCACAAAGATGAATATCTCGCTCTCTGCAGAGCTGCTGCAGAAACATCAGTAATGAGATAAAACTCGCTTCCTGTCACAGGACTCGGTGTGTCTGTTAGTCCACAGAGCGGCTGGTCCATCAGTGGGTTGTTGGTTTTCTTTTCTCCACTTCAGCAGCATCTTCATCTGCCTCTTCATCACTGGCATCAGCATTTTCCTCTGCATCATCTGATATCGATTCATAAAATCCCCAAACTGATCTTTTCATGCATATTTCTTTTTCAGATGTGTGGTACATTTTTAACCCTGTTAGTCTCAACTGACCAGCTTCTGACGCCAGATTTTTCTATTTTAGTGTGTTGGTCAGGTCATGTTTAATAAAAAGTGCATGATTAATGTCACACCTTTAGGGTCAATTCTTAATATAAACATTAATGTGTTAATCACGCACCAGTCAGAAGGCTGCTTGTACAAAATGGAGCATTAGTTCTCTGAGAATCTGTTTCATATCCAAGCAAAACTGGGATTATAACTGAAAATTCCACAACTGAATTGAAAAGAATTGTGAATCAAATGGAATCAGTTGCGTCTCACACATTTGATCAAATCAGTCCAATAAAACAAAGAGACGAGCCTGAAGGACAGTTTGCAGGTTGTGTTTACTGTCCTGCAGCTTTACAGAGATCAGTAGTAGAACCCACCAACTGTAAATGTGGTTTTTTAAGAAATATCATGACAGATTTTTAGTTGAACTAAAAGTGACGTGTGTAATCTTACAGCTGTGGGCCTGCAGGTTTAAATAAGTGAGAGAAAAAGTTCCCTTTCAGAGGAGATCAGATCAGGACTGAAGGCACAAACACAAAGTGATATATTGAATCTCATCCAGTGATTTTTAAAGAAGAAGCTGGAGCTGCTCTAACATCAGGTCCCTCAGATAGAATCAGTTTCGATCCTCTCTCCATCTCGTTCCCTCCTCGTTCCCTCCACACTTAATCAGCTAAAGTGGCTCTGAGAGCGTCTAAAGATCTGCTGCTGCTGATCCTCTCACGATTACACAAATGGAGACTCAGATTTGAGTCGTCAGCTGGCGACGGTCCAGAGCTGCATGTGTGACACCCGGCAAACGGGATCAGTTCATCAGCTGAGAGGAGGTCTGCAGGTCAGAGGAGGAGGAGGAGGAGGAGGAGGAGGAGGAGGAGGAGGAAGGACTGCAGGGTTAAAACACTCCATGGTGGAGAGAGATTGATGGAGAGCTCTGCAGCCGTCAGCTGTGAAACAGGCTGTAATGTGATCCTGTGACATGTCCAGTCTAGTTTTTCAACAATATGCGCGTAAACAGGAGGTTAACATCCAGTCAAACGTGTTTATGTCCATTTTACAGCCCAGGTGGAGCTTTTGGTGGAGCAAGTGAAAAACAGGTCCAAACATGTGAGAACAGGTGGAGCAGATAAAATAACTGATACAGGAAAGACTTGAAAAATAGGTTCAAACATGTGGAGCGCTCAGATGTCAATAATTTTCTCAATTAATTGATTAGTTGTTTGGTCCATAATGTCAGAAAATGTTGAAAAATGTTGATCAAAGTCCAAGATGGCGTCCTCAACTCAAAGATCTTCAGTTTACTGTCAGAGAGGAAAGAAACCAGAAAATATTCACATTTAAGAAGCTGAAATCAGAAAATTTTGACTTTTTTTGTTTAAAATTGTCTCAGAATGAGAAATCGAATAATTGATCTTATCACAATCTTCAATCAGTTGAAAAATAGGTCCAAACATGTGAAAACAGTTTTCACATGTTTGGACCTATTTTTCAACTAGTGATCAATCTTGCAATCATTTTTCCAATAATGGATCAGTTGTTTGGTCCATAAAATGTCAGAAAATATTAAAAGATGTAAGTCTACGATGACCTACGTCGGTGCGCTCCACATGTTTGGACCCACTTTTCAGTTGACAGACTTTAAAGGCGCCTGTAACAAATAATTTGACAAAATGTTGTAAAAGCTCAAACGTGTTTGTGTGAAACCAACAGAAGGTGTGAAGAGATTCCATCATTCGATTTAAACATGTAAAACTCCGGTCTGGTCCTTTAACGTCCTCAGACTGGAAACTTCCAGTCGACTGAGAGGAGATAAATCAGTCTGAAGTGGACGACTTAATGCCACTTAGTACATGAATAACACACACACACACACACACACACTCGGTGTTTGATGGTAGATGTAGATCAGGGTTCAGTCTCTGCCAGGAAGTGCATTAATGTTCCACACAGACGTTATCTGAGCCGGGCGCAGAACGTTCTCGGGTTTTCCCTCCTGTTCTCATGAATCGTCTGTTCTCAGCCTGGTTCTGCAAACATTGACTTCAACCACCAATAAACTGATAATAATGAGTAAATGTAGGTGGATGTTATCATAGTATTAGAGGCGACTGTCTGTTAAATACCTTCAAAATAATGTCAGAATTATTAATATGCATGTTAAAATGCTGAAATTCCTCCTCCACATGTTCCAAACAGTCACTTTTGTTCTGTTTAATTCTGTGACTTGTTACCTGGAAACTTCTGTCTTAGTTTCTGTGTAACAACATGAATCAATATTAAACCTCTTATTAAAAAATAAATGTTTTGTGTGTTATGTTGAAATGACAGAGACATTTATGTTTGGAGACTTTTATTGTGAAATTCTATTCTGAAATGACATGTTTGTCTCTTTCTGCTCGTCCTCTCTGCACTGACTTAGTTTTATTTGGTTTAGTTTTGTGTTGTTGAGTTAATTTTGAGGGTTTTTAGGCCGTGGCGTCAGTGTGGTCAGCGATCATGTGACTCACACCTTCACCACCATCACTGCTCCTGCTCACAGCTCACAGCTCAGTCTGCCTGATGTGATCTACTTTTATTTTCCTGTCTGATGTCACATCCTGCCTCCTGATGGTGTCTGATTGTTTTCTCAGAAACTCGCAGCTGCGTCTTTCCATGACGTTTGAGAAATGAAAGCTCGTTTGTGGTTTGATCTTTGCAACTGTCCTAGATTTTTTTTTTCCGTCCTTCTCTTCGTCTCTTTAGGAGGGAAGTTAAACTGAGAGCTTTGCTGTAAGAAACAACCAATCAGAGAGCTCCAGGTCCTGTTGCTATGATGATGGAGGTTGATGTGTGTCTGTCTCTTGTCTCTGTCCTGCAGTAACAAGTCGTCCTGCAGTAAGATCGCCATGCGTCTGAAGGTGCTGCGGCCTGACGAGCTGGTCCGGGGCCCCTGCGACCCTCCGGTCGCCGTGGCACCAAGTCTGTCGATCAACCCTTTGCAGGAGGGGAAGGTGGTGGACTGTCCAGACCTGCAGGATGCCACCAAGATGGCCGACAGCCAGCCAACGGTCACCTGGCAGTTGGTGAAAACCAACAGTAAAACACTGGTAATACATGGATTCATCAACATGTTACTGCAGCACTGATGATAAATCTGACAAAAACGAAACATCAGACTGGTTACACCAACAAACACTAATGAAGATTAGTTGCTAGCTAAAGAGTTAACAAAACACTTAAATTGTGATGTAGCTAGTTCAAAGGTTGACATCGTCTGTCCTTTGAGAAAAACTTGTTGTCTGAACGATTGATTGGAGCTCTGTGACTCTGTGAAGTAAAAAACAGACTGACAGACTGTTTAAACAGATCAACTGGAGAGACAGAAAGAAAAGACGCATCATAAAACTTGACTGGGTTCAACTTGATTATTTTGTTCAATCATCTCATAAAAGCAGCCATTTTAAAAGTTAAACCTCCTCAAGTGTGAACTTGGAGTTACTACTGGATCACAGTTTAAAGTTAAACCCTGATTTAATCAGGTTTAAAAATTAATCCTTGTTGGTGGTGGTTTGGTTAGATTCTCCATAATGATTCATGTTCCTGCTGATGTTGGTGTGTCTGTGAGAGTCACACTGGACTTCAGGTTTGTTTAGATGTGACTTAAACTGTCTTCAATTTGAGGACAAACACTAACTGTCTGTTTTGAGAAGGTGAGGATCAGTTTAGTCCCTGTTTAGCCTAGCTTAGCACTAAGACTGGAGGCATGGGGACTGTTAGCTGTTAGCCTAGCATCACCTTTCAGCACCTCCAAGTCTGATTAAACAGACATTAAACACCACATGAACCTGTCATTGAAGTTGACATTCTTCTGTCTCTTCTTGTCCCTGTCTGTCCTCTGTCTCTCAGCAGTGTTCTCTGAACGTGCCATGGCACGACCCCGAGATTAAAGGAAACAGTTTGCAGTTTCACATTATGTACGCTACATTACAGGGGCTCTACTACTGCACCGTCCAGTACCAGAGGAAGGGGCGGAGCCTCAACTTCACCAGGAGCATCAACGTCACCGCAGTCTGTGAGACGACAACCAGAACAGCCTGTTAACAGTAACCCTGCTGCTGCTGCTGCACACGTGACTGAATCAAACTGTGCTCTGTTTCCTTCTGTCAGACCCGTCCACTGTGTCCAAGTTGCCCAGCATCCTGAACCCGGCTGAAGACCAGGTCTACACTGTCAAACAGGGTGAGTCCACATCGGGACCACAGCGCCACCTGTCAGAGAATTAAACTGATTTAATTCAAATATCATCAAATAAGATTTTAAACCTGCAGTTCAGGAGTCAAACCAGAAGAGTCCAGTCCAGCTGCTGGATGACATGTTGAGACACTGTGGAGAAAAGTGGACACCAGGGGTGGACAATACGTCCCTAAAATAATATCACAATGTTCTGTGATAACAATATTCTTGACTATGTGACAAAATACTGATGAATGTTTTTGGTTCAGAGCTCACAACAGCTGTTGAGTTCTCCTCACAGCTGTACTCGACCCAAATGACAACACACAAAAAGACTCAAGCTACCACAAATAGACACAACATGATTAGAAAGAAATGCAGAACCACCCCAGAGATGCAAAACACCCACAAAAAGACTCACAATGACCCCAAAGATGCACAAAACAACTACTGAGAGACAAAGTGACTACAAAGAGACAAAAAACAACCACAAAAGACTCAAACCAATCACAGAGATAGAATATGATTACAAAGAGACGCAAAACCATCCCAGAGATACAAAAGACTTACAAAAGACACAAAACAACTACAAAGAGACACGATACAACTTCACAAAACTGGTTCAGCCCTCTTGAGATGAACTGGTCTGTATGAGGCCACTGAACTGCAGCCTGAGTTACTTGTTGGATTTAAACATGTGGAGATTTTTGTGTTGATGATCATATTAATCATATGAAAACATTATAAAGTCAAATAATAGATCTAGATTACATCTTAATGAGGTAAAACAGATGATGAAGATGTTGAAATGATGGAATTGTTCTTCCTCTCTTTGAGTTTTCGTCAGATGATGAAACAGGAAACTTTTCTCGTGTTTACGTTGCAGTCATGGTGAGCAGGTATAAAATAATTGCGGCTGTAATCATTTTTTAGTGCGTGCAGTGGATCCAGATGGGAGCTTCCGCTCACAGTTTCTCCTCCTCCACCTGCAGCTGGAGCACATAAAGCTGCTGTGGCGGTGATGGAGAGGCAGCTCCGCCTCTGCCAACAACTTCCTGTAAATTGGTTTTCCTGAGAGCAGCTCGCAGGAGGTTCAACATTCAAAAAGTTAATCGTCCGGACAGAATTAGGTTGCAGGAGCTCATAAAACAGAACAAGCTGTTAACCACGTGTTCGGACGCGCTCGCCATCAAACCGCACGTCACATGTTCATATGTACTGTAGAGACAATTTATATTACTGCTGATGAGAGCAGACAGGCAGAAATCAGCAGGGTTACAGAGTCCACTCTGATTCATCATCAGTGTGCTTCATGTAGAGACAAAGAGACGGAGAGACAGAGAGACAGAGAGACAGAGAGACGGAGAGACAGAGAGACAAAGAGACAGAGAGACAAAGAGACAGAGAGACATGGAGACAGAGAGACAAAGAGACAGAGAGACAGAGAGACATGGAGACAAAGAAGAGATGAAGAACAGCTCCATAAAGATACAAAACACAAAGACACCAAACAACAACAGTGTGTTTATCATCATCGTCTTTTTATGAGACCAGACGTGTCGTTGGATCCTGCTCATGTGACTCATGTCCTGATGTTCAGATCAGCTGTATCATTATTCAAAGATGTATTAAATGAAGTTTAAATTCAGTCTAACTGTAAATATTCTCTGTCAGACACGAAGGTGCGTCTCTGGTGTAAAGCTCTGTTCCCGTTCCTGGAGTCGGGTTTGAGGGACTTCTGGTGGACGGTTGACGGGAAGACGCTGGACAAACTTCCAGACCATCATCGATTCTTCTCAACGATCAGGTGAAAATAAAATAATGATCAGTTTGAAATGATTTTATTTCATTAAAGGTCCAGTCCGTGTAGTCGATTCATTTCAGAATATAAACAGAACTGATGACTGTCAGAGGAACTTTAACTCAACTCGTGTCTGATTTCTGGTGATTTGGTCAGTCACCTCTGTTTCCAGCAGCAGCTTTAGAGAGTCAAAATGACCACAAAGAGACACAAAAGGTCCACAAAGAGATAAAAGATGACTGCAAAGAGACACACAACTACAAAGAGATACAAAATGACTGCAGAGACACACAATGAGAGAGACAAAACAGTAAAAAACGCAAAACAAGTACAAGGATACGCAGAGACTCAAAACAACGACAAAGAGACACACAATGACTACAAGAGACACAAATGAAACTTAAGACACGACTCAGACAACAAAAACTAAGACGTGAACAGACTTAAAAGCAAAAGCATGTCGAGAAACTAAAATCTCCCGCTTAAAGACATAAAGCTGCAGCGTCCAGACTGTTCAGTCTCTTCAAAATAAAGTTTGTCTGCTGGTTGATAAATGTAGCTCTCACAGCCCCCCCCCCCCCCCCCGACCTGTGTGATTGTCACGGATCAGTAGTGTGTTTGAATTATGGTCCAGAGCTCAGCAGGTCTCTGCGGGGTCACACACAGGATTTATTGGTTCAGCCTGACTGTAATTTTATTTTGAAATATTCGATGTGCGTGTGTGTCTGCAGACTGCTGAATAACGACTACGGCGACCAGCTGGAGGAGAACGAGCTGTTCATCATGAACTTCCAGTCTGAAGACCTGAACAGAGAGTTTAACTGCTCCGTGAGGAACGACGTCGGCTTCCTGACCCACAGAGCTCATCTGGAGGAGGAGGGTGAGGAAAACAAGCGTACCTCGGAGTTAATAAACTGTCTCCTCTCTGCTGCTCATACTCAGACATTATGATAAATCCTCCTGTTGGTGTCTGAGGATACACATCAGTTTGATCTCTGAGCTCAACGATTCTTCTTTGTTGGTTTTTGATCACTGTGAAGCTCCGGTTTATTTTAAAGTGACACTTTAGTTTAAACCGTCTGAAACTTTGATTTGAGAGGCTCCTGAAGCAGACGACATGTTAAACCACTCGTACATGAGGCGGTAAATCAATCGTACCTGCCTCTAATATCACAAAATCATATCGCAGTCACAGTATCGGTCAAAATAATCTCAATGAGATATTTCTTCAAGGTGACACTGTGACGCAGCGTCAGTATTCAGACAGCAAAGTCTGGAGGATCATTTCTGCCACTGAAAGAAAAAATATCACCATTGTAAGTCATAATTATGAAATAAAAAGTAATAATTTAGACTTTCTATCTCATAATTTTACTGCTTATTTCATAATTCCGACGTTTTATCTCATAATTTTGCTTTTTATTAAAAAAAAAGGCTTTTTATCTCGTAATTATGACTTTATATCGCATAATCGTTTTTTTTCTTTCAGTGGCAGAAATGCAAAGACAGGTTTAACTAAAGATCTTAGAACCTCGGTTCTCTGAGTAACCACCACCTCATTGAGAACCACCACAGATGTTTAGTTCCAGATGTTTATATTTGTGTGGGAGTAAAGAGTTTTAACACAAAGTGAAGAGATGAGGAGAGGAGGAGACGAGTCACAGAGATGAAAGTGTCCCTTTAGAGCTGGCTGGACAGGTGTTGACCCTCAGGTGTGTTTCAGTGTCCCTGCCGTCGGTGGAGCTGGGCTGTGGTCTCGGCGTGACTCTGGTCCTCATGCTGCTCCTCTTCGTCATCTATCACGTCTTCTGGCTGGAGCTGCTGCTGCTGTATCGCTCCTGGTTCGGCACCGACGAGAGACACACAG
>JAJHUR010093253.1:0-15919 GCA_027495735.1 Lutjanus campechanus
AAAAAAAAAAAGAACATTTTGTTCACAGAACTTCAGAGGCTGTCTCGGTTTGCATTGCAGACCACGTGTCAGATTAAGTAACATGCTTTGAGGTCAACTTTCCCAAGTTTTCACACATTTAGTCAGACAGTGTAATGTGTTGCACCACGTTTGCTACTCATGATTACTTTCATTGCCGATTAATCTGTTGGTTATTTTCTCGATTAATTGATTAGTTGTTTGATCCAAAAAATGTCAGAAAATGGTGAAAAATGTCAATCAGCGTCTACGACCCAAAGATATTCAGTTTGCTGAAAAGAAACCAGAAAATATTCACATATAAGAAGCTTGAATTTAGACTTTTTTTAACTTCAAATTATTCAAAGCGATTAATTGATTTTTACAGTAGTTTGGGATTAATTTTATAATCAAATAATAATCAATTTATTGATTAATAGTTGCAGCTCCTGTGTGAAATTAATAGTAAATGTTGGATAGGTTTACCTTAAATTAAAGGCTTTTTAAGTTAATCTGATTTTACCATGATCAGAATTAACTGCAATACCTTTGTTTTTAATTTACCAATGTGATTTATTTATGTTTTACATAAATCTTAATGCTGACATGCTGTAAATTTCTAGTGTAAAATCTGTATGTGGAATCTACTGGAAATAGTTTGTATTTCAGGAAGAGAAAAGGGATAAAAGGACTGTTCTGTAAAAAAAAGTTTTTGTAATGTTATAATTTTAGATTAGCAGAAATGATATGCAATTTTGTTGTACAGTTTTACAACTGCTAATTACAGTATTTATCAGAACACACAAACCAAAACATAAAGAATGTAAAATTAGCTTTGGTAAAAAATAAAAAAAATTATGTGTTTTAAAATGTAAAAAAAAAATCTATTTGAAAATATTCACTTGTGTAAAGAAGTCTACTTTATTGCATATAAACATTTTATTCAGTAAATGTTATTATCCAGACTGAAAAGAGCAACTGTATGTGACTTCCCTGTGAAGGAACGTGTGAAGCTATAGGTTAACGCTGCAGTCATTTTGTTATGGCCGTGCAGTATGTGTGTGTGAAGCACACAGGCTCTCTTTTTTTTTTCCCTCTCCCTCTCCCATTCAGTCGGCTTTTGAAAGCATAATTTGAATGTGCAGGCTTGAAGAAGTCACGGTGTGGGTGGGAAAAATGGGGTAAGTTTCCTATTTGGGGCAGGTCGTATGGGGGGATGGGGCTCCTTGTGAGGAATGTGGAGGGCAGGGCCGCTCTGAGTGAGGGGGGTGGCTGGGTGGGGGGGTGGGGTAGGTTTTCATCGTTCTCGGTTACTGCCTTTGCTCTGTGTGTGTGTGTGTGTGTGTTTGTGTGTGTGTGTGTGTGCGCGCACACGCCTCGGAGCATTGGAGCCTGTAGCGTCATATTTAGCCACTGTTTTGCAAGCCACTGTGGAATTTGCTGTTGTGTGTCTTTAGGGGGAAAAGTGTTGTAGTGAGGGATGTAGTGGAGGGTAAAAGCACGTCTTCTTTGCAGTCATGTCTTCAGCTGCTGATTTTGACTCGCATACATTCAATCAGTCATATTACTATAGTCCTGTTTGGCAGAAAAATGTAGAGCTTTTGTATAAAAAATAGTTAAATTAGTTTAGTTTTTATTTACAACTGGTATGTCACCTTTACTATTTGTTAATAAAAAGTTTGCTAACAAATATCAATCCATAACGAACATAAACTTGAACATAAAACTGTGGAATTTAAGTATAAACAATACATGAATTAGTCCTTTTTTGAAACTAGTATTTTTTATATACAGAAAGGTCATAGTTCTTCCTTCCTTTTTATTGAATGTTACATTTGTAGTGCAGCTATACTGTGGATTCCTCGCTGGTCCTGTTATTTCCACCACTGTGCCACATTAGGGCTGCAGCTCAGGATTATTTTCATTATCAATTCATCTGTCGATCATTCTCTCCATTAATCGATGAGTTTTTTGGTCCAGAAAATGGTGAAAAATGTCCATCACTGTTTCTCAAAGCAGGATGACATCCTCAAATGCCTTTTTTGTCAACAACCCAAAAAATATACCATTTTGGGCTGCAACAAATTATTATTTTCAACACTGAAAATCTTTTGATTATTTTTTTGATTAAATGATTAGTTGTTTGGTCCACAAAATGTTGAAAAATGGTGAAAAATGTCGATCACTGATTCCCAAAACCCAAGATGACATCCTGAAATGTTGTGTTTTGTCCACAACCCAGAGATATTCAGTTTACTGTCAGAGAGGAGTAAAGAATCCACATGATATTCACATTTAAGAAGCTGAAATCAGAGAATTTAGATATGTTTTTAAGTTAAAAATAACTCAAAAATGATTAATCGATAAATTAATCCTGCCACAATGTTGTCAATAGAAAAACAGGTCCACATGTATTTTTCAAATCCTGTAACCATTATTTTCATTGTTGATTAATGTGTTGATCATTTTCTAGATTAATCAGTTAGTTACTTGGTCCATAAAGTGATATCAAATGGTGAAAAATATCAATCAAAAATGATGTCCTTAAATGTTTTGCCCACAACTCAAAATATTCAGTTTAGAGAGAGGATCCAAGAAACCAGAAAATATTCACATTTAACAAAGAAGAATTTTGACTTCAGAGAATTTTGACTTCTTCTTTTTTTTATTTTAGAGAATTGGTCAAACAGATGAATAATTTATCTAAACAGTTGTTTGTAATTCGATTATTTGTAATTTAATAATCGATTAATAATCGATTCATTGTTGCAGCTCTAACACAGTTTACTGTCATGGAAGGGTAAATAAACCAGAAAATATTCACATTAGTTAAGCTGGAATCAGAGAACTTTTTCTTAAAAATATTGACTCAAGACAATTAATAATAGTTGCCAATCAATGTAATAGTTGATTTCTGTGAGGTCATGAGGTGATTGTGACAGGTTGTCAAACGAGAATAAGAATTTCAAAATGCTTTAGTGTGGTGCGGGTGGGTGAGTTTGGATCAGATGAGCAGCGTGTAGAAGCTTGTCTTCCTCACTGTGCTGGCAGGCAAATACCAGAGCAGACCGGGTCTATATGAAGTGTAGCTGATAGGGGACGCTCCACGGAGGAGGGACTAATACTGCAATTACAGCTGCCATTTACGTGTCTCCTGAGTGATCGGCTGGAGCGACCCCATCACGCTCAGCGGCAGTATGTAGATCCAGATGTAAACGCACCTGAAACGGTGATCCTATCAAAAGCTGCGTGAGACGCATGATGTTCAGACTGTAAATGCATCTGTATTGAACAGTATGTCAGCTCTCAGAACATCATCGAGAGACCTTGTCACATGATAGCCACAATAACAAGCTGTGTACAACATCCTTTGTTTATGTTGCCATGTCTTACATGCAGAGTGCTGTACGGTGTCTTCATCCAGCTCTGTTAGCTGCAAATATAAATCACAAGTAATGAAGCTCTGACCATGATAAACAAGTAAAGCAGGCAGAGTTTGCACTAGGGCTGCACAATTAATTGCAATATTATTGAAATTGCAATAATGCCAAGTGCAATATCCAAATCACAGAACCAGAACCAAACTGCAATGTTCTGAAAAAGGAAAAATGAAAAATGTGTGAGAAAACAGCATTATAATGAAGTACTGTGGTGCTGCAGAGGTTTCCTGGCCTAAAAAAAAAAAATCATGTTCAGATGTAAGAAAACGTGTTTGTTTGGTACAGACCACAACAAATTTCACATCATCATGATTTTAATAGCTTTCTTTTCCAGTGAAAATGAATTGTATGGCAAAAATGATCATTTCCCCTAATCATATTGCACATTGCAATCGCAATTTCAGTCAAAATAATCAATATGACTTTGTTTTCTCACATTTTGTGCAGCCCTAGTTTGCACATTCAGAGAAAAATGGCAACTTGGTCATATGTTATTGTTGAGGAATTCACAGTAAACACAGCGTGATTACAGCTGAGCTGGAACAATTAGTATATCATTTGTTTTTAGCCGAACAGGAAATTACTCTGCAAATATTTTTCATAATCAGTTAATTTTATAAGTAAATCTTAGAGCAAAAATGGCAGGAGTTTCCAGCTCCTCAAATATGAATATTTTCTGGGTAGTGCGTGGAATATCTTTGGGGTTTTGACGTTGATCATATGTCCCCATGGACTCTGGGTCACTATCTCTTCTTCTGTTCTGTTGACCAAATGATTAAGTAGGGCTGGTCAATATGTCTAAAAAAATATGATAAAATGTTCCATTTCAGTCGATACTGGTTTGGTATCTTTTTTTAATGATCTACTTTTAATAAAGACAAAGGGAAAAAAGGTCGAATTTAACCATTTTATTTTTAATTTAACCACATTACTTTGAATGCAACTACTTTATTTATCCAAGCACACAGGTGACAGTTAATAGACTTAAAAACAACCTGTTAAATGATTGGCTGTTTGTGTGTCACTTGTGGCACGCCCCATTATCAAGGGATATGATAGGCTGTTTATGAACCAGGAGAGCATGTTTGTTATGTGCCTTCATGGCAGTTTGTATTTAATGCATCGCAGTGAAACTATTTAACATTTTATTGAACAATTATATTGTTGCTATTGATGAAGTGCCCATTGCAGATACATATCACTATTGTTTTATTACCCAGGCCCACGATTAATTGAGAAAATAACTGGTGGATTAATCAATAATGAAAATGATGGTTAGCTGTACACTGGCATTAGGGTAACTATCCTAAGGCGTCTGTAGACCTTCCATGAGTTAACAGCCGTGACAATACCACATAGAAGATTGTAAAGTCTTACTTAGCACAGAATTTTTGAGGTGGATATATTGTCATATATATTGTCATAATTAGGAGCTTTTAAAACGCACAGTTCTTCCATATGAATTAATTCAAACAAGTAAGAAAGAGTCAATTACGGCAAAAGCAAACAAGGATTTCTTCACATGAGTGTACTGCAGGGATACAGGTTTGATATGATGACAGGGGCAGAGGTGGTGCACGCGTGCTTTTAATGCATGATGACGTTTGAAAAAGACATGTCGCCATACTTGGTAGACCAAAACTAAAATTGTCTAGTGCAGTGATAAAATTTGATGTAACTTTGCATGAAATTGAATTTATTGTCGAATGAATGTGTATGACAAATTAGATTTAGATGTGACTCTAAACCGTAAAGAATATTTTTTGACTCATAAAGTGAGCTGTTTGTGTGCCTACAGAGCAGATCAAAGACCTGTGCCGAAGCCTCTGACCATTTTTTAAAAAGAGCAAAAAGCAGGGGGAAAAGAAGAGTGGAATTTATCACGTCTGTTGTCTCCAAAGTCTTTGGCTTTAATGAGGGTCAGAGTGCAGCGTTTTTTGCCACTGAAAATAAAAAGAGGCTCCTCAGAAGCTCTTTGTGTTTAAGATGACCCGACTGTTTCCTCCATCCTGATACATGGAAACATCGTGATAGATAGATGAATGAGATGTAAGTATAGGCGTGACCTTTGCCCCCTAATACACAGAAATGCAGTTGGTGCTGTTTCCCAGGTATTGCAGTAAAATCTGTGCAGATGGGGGTTGGGAAATGTCTGAACTTTTGACAGAATTGTCAAAATTTTCAACCCTCCTCTACCCTGACCTGAGAAAAACTTTCATACACCCAGACTAGATTAAAAAAAATAGTGTCTTTTTTTTTTTTTTTCAAATAGTGCAGTAAGTAAAACCGGAACAAAACCAAACTCTTAACCAAACCAGGTCCAGTGTGTAAGATTAAAATAAAAATCAATATCAGCTTAAATGTACGCTATATCTAGAATATTTTTAACTCTTTATCATGTTGTCAGACAGAATTTTCTGACAGGAAACTGACGTTATATAAGCCAAATATTGCTCTCTCCTAAGCAACCAAACTCTGTAAGCAAAAACAACAATTTTACCTCTCTAAACATGGGTGTTGCTGGTCTACTGCTGCCGTGATCAGCCAGTTTTTTGTGTTATTGTCTGAATTTGGTGAGTCTGAACTAAACTTTTAAAACACCAAAGTGCCACAATCACACAAACTAACTGATTGAGGCAGCGGTTGACCAGCAACTCTCGTGTTCTGCGAGATAAAATGGCTGTTTTTGCCAAAAGAGTGTGGATACTTTGGAGAGAGTGAGATTTAGCTTATATAACATTATTTTCCCATCAAAAAAGTCTGTCTGATGGCAACGTAACGCTCAGGATTTAGTGAGATCTATTGGTGAGATTGTAGACTGCAACCAGCTGAATACTGCTTGTCTCACACTCCCCTTCCAAGCTTATATGGCTGCAAAATTCATGTAGAAACATGCCCATGCAGCATGGAACTGGACCCACACCCTCTTTAGATATGAATTGATCAGTCTAAGGAAACAAAAACCCAACAATTCTTATTTCCAGGTGGTTATACACTAATGAAAACATACTTATGAATATTATATTCCATTTCTGCCATATTGTGCCAAAAAATCCCCCTAAATCTTACACAGTGGACCTTGAAGAGCCAACCTGGGAGTCCAATAGTTTATCGCTGAAAGTGAAAAGTAAAATATATTTATCAGACTACTTACTGCTACTCAGCTGATGATGTGATAAATTACATGTACGCTTAGAGCAGGAATAGCCAATCACAATTTACTATACAGCTGTCATATTGATCATAAAGAAAACTCATGATGTGTCATGTCATGATGACATTCTGCAAAAACAGGATTTTTATTCACCACTATGTAGCATAGTTTATATAACATTTTTATTGATATAAAATACAATTATGAATATGGATGAAATATTTAGAAATTGGCAAAGAAATTCAGCTTTTTTCAGGTGAGGTACATCACATATATTATATGATGAGACTTATATAACAAGTACAGACAATGAAAATGTATGAAAAGTGACAGCAAGCAAAAACAATCCCAGTTTTATTGTTGATATATCTGAAACAAGAAAAAGTGGCTGAAGATATTTGATCTTGAGATCAAATTTCCAAATGCAAGTCGTAGCTAAAACTACTCTACTAATACATATTATTTAGGGCTGCGATTACTGATTATTTCATAGTCGGATTAATCCGATTCTAATTCTTAATAGTTGTCAGAAAATGGTGAAAAATGTCAATCAATGTTTCCCAAAACCCAAGATGATGTCCTCAAATGTCTTGTTTTACTCACAACCCAAAGATATTCAGTTTACTGTCAGAGAGAAGGAAAGAAACCAGAAAATATTCACATTTCAGAGGATTTTCTGAAAAATTACTCAAACCAGTTAACTGATAATAAGAATAGTTGGTGATTAATTTAATAATCTTGATGGTTAATGATAGAATCACTCCAAAACATGTCTCAGAATGACCTCTCCTCTGGTTCTGTACTGGAGTTGTCACAGATCTGCTCTGAACAGACCTCTGGAGCTCTCTTTAAATTACACAGCAGTTTTATGTCATAATAACCATGGCAGATCACTTTTATTGAGTTTGTGAGCAGTCTGAGTGAATGATTTTTACTTTGATCTTTCACTGTCGTCTGAAAGTCAGAGACCAAACTATTAGCTCCAGTTAAGTGTTGTGTCAAAATACATGTAAAATGGAGCTTGTTTGTCTGATCAGCTCAGATATGACTTGTCTAAACTGTCCATCACGGTTTCCTAAAGCCAGAGGTGACTTGCCCAGTCCAACTTAACTCTGAAAATATTAAATTTAATATGACAATTTTGTTGACTAAATGTTTCACCTCTACAGTAGGTTTGAAAAGTGGGGTTTTCATATTTCTCACATTTTTTTCTGGATAGAGAAAACATTAAGTGACAGAGCTGTCCGTCCTCCTCATCAGTGGCATGGCTTCACCACTTTGCCCCTTTATTAACAAAGATGGGGAGGGAAGTTGTGGTGGCAAACAAAGTCAAGATGACATAAAGATATAAAACAATGATAATGTTTGTGTGGCCAGCCCAGTATCATGGCAGTTTGTGAATTAGTCGCGAAATCTAAATAGTCAGGAATGACTTTCCCACAGGAGACTGGACTGGGTATTGTTTAAAAAATTACGATACCAGTACCAATTCTAGTAGCCTTAAAGTGATACCGATACCAATAGAGTTCTTCATTTGGTACCGTTTTTTCGAAGGTTCTCCTTCATGAAGAATGCTTGTAGTAATTTGTTGTGAGCAAAACCATATCGATCTAGGTACCTAAAGGATTGAATGCAGGTATCATTTGACTGGAGAAGTGCTATTGCTACTTTGTACTGGGTTATTTCAATCGATACCTTAAAGGTATTGAGTACAGATACCCAGCCCTAACAGGAGACCTGGGTTTGGTTCCCGTGTGAGATTAATAGTCAGTGTTGATTGTTTTAAGGTAGGATTTATGAATAAACCTGCCAAAAGACTTTTATTTTGAAAGTGTAACCGGACGTAGCATATGTATTATCTAATCTGGCCTCGAAATGAGTACGATGGTGGATAATACATTAATTTGAAAGTCATGTTGACAAACCTACAGGTAATACATTAAAATTCATGACTGTTTGACAAACTGCTGTGAGACTGTGTTATAATAGCAGCACCTCTGATTGGTGGAAAAGCTAGTGTGCATGTGTTGACCATTCATGCAGCCTGTTGCAGTTGCTTTTCCTTGTTTTCTTTGTAACTTTTTTGCGTTTTACTTTTGTAGTAGATGCCACATATTTTTTACATACCTGTGTTATATTTCCTTATGATTGCTCTTTGCCATATATTTTTCTATTCTTGAATGGGAGCACCTGTAAAATGAACAGTCCCCCCACCCCCCTGGAGATCAATAAAGTATTTCTGATTTCTGATTCTGGACTAAAAAAAGTCATCAACTTTAGACTGACAGTTTCCACAGAAGCACGGTGCAGTTGTTTTAATGGTAAGTCCACCTCTCAACAGTGTTTCACTGTTTGTCAAATATCAAATTCCCTCTGCAAAGAATGAAGGGCCAGTTGACTTCCTGTCCTCTCCTTGGTGTTCATGCTTGTTGTTGTCTCCTCTGGTCACCTGTGGTCTCAGACTGAGGCCGTCCCTCTCTGAGAAGAAGTCTGTCCCGTCTCTGTCACCTTACAGACGAGACCCTATCAATGTTGCCTCTGCTTTCACTAGAGTTAACAGAGTAGTGCAATATTGCTTATAGGGTCTTGACTCTGAGGGATGATCTTCCTAATCTGGTGATGATGTCACACAGGTATTACTCTGCTCATCCTATCACATTATAAATGTTGAGGTTCAACATAGAGTGTGACACAAGCAGTGTGAGGATATTGTAGTTTTGCTGTATGAGAAAAGCTGTTTATTGTGTTCATAAATAAATGTTATTGCTAATGAAGATGTTTCAGGTTGAAGAGCTGCTTGTCTGCTGTGCAACATCCTACTTAACCTAAAGGAATAGTTTGGGTTTCCGTTGTCAGTGTACAGTAGATGGTGGTCGACATGTCCCCAGTTTGGAGAAGCAGCAGGAGTGCTGGTGTAGGAAGCTAAGCAATGTACTGCTGTGGACAGGGACAGCAGCAAAACATGTTGTAGACATTTAAAAAAATTAGTATCAGCTGAAGTGTACGCTAGATTTAGAATATTTTCACTTCTTTACCTTGCTGTCAGATGACATTTTCGGGAAACCCCTGTTATAAAAGTTAAATACTGCTCTCTCCAAAGCAAACTCCTTTGGTATTTTACGTCACAGAACACAGGAGGTGCTGGTCTAACTTTGCCTTAATCGGTCGGTTTGCTTGTGTTATGGCGTTTTAAAGGGCTAGTTTGGATTCACCAAAGTCACACAATAACACTAACTAACCAGTCGAGGCAGTGGTACACCAGCAACTCCTGTGTTCTACAAGGTAAAATGACATTTTGTTTCAGGAGTCTGGTTGGTTTGGAGAGAGTGATATTTGGCTTCTATAAGTTTGTTTCACCATCAAAAAAGGTCTGACGGCGAAGTAAAACAGATCAAATATTCTAAATATAGCATACACTGATTTATTTTATTTTTTTTTGGTGTCTAAACTACCTTTTGCCGATGACCCTATCCACTGAAGTACGCCGCTTTGCTTCCTACACCAGTACTCCTGCTGCTTCTCCAAACTGAGGGGGTGTCGACCGCCGTCTACTGTAGGTAATACACTGACCATGGATAAATACCTCATACAACACTTAAAATAACCCAAACTATCTCTGCAACTCAATAACTTTTTAGAATCTGACATTCTGATTTTAACTGCATCTTTATGAAATCATTTCACTTGTTTGTCGGTGCAAATACACAACAATAATGTCTGGACTTTTGATGTTATTGCATAACTGCATTTTCAGGAGTTTAATGGTATCTTGATGGCTCTTGATTTATTTGTTTGCAAGTAATAATGTAAATTTAATATACTTAAACTCACATTTGCATTCAATTCAGAAACAGTGCTGATGCAAGATTTCCTGAAATAGTTTTTGGTCTTGAGGTATCTGTTAGATTTCTGCCTTCACCCCAGTACAAGGGAGGTGAATGGAATGAAGCAAAAAAAGAAAGAAATTTAAACAATTTACCAGGAACCTCTCATGGTTCAGTGTCTGTATTATAATAACACTACTAATAATATTGAGCCATAGAACACAATAGAGTCAGAGACAGTTTTCATAGGGACTGTTTTGTATGTAGAAAGTGTTTACACTGAGGTCTGCAGATTGTGAAGAGGAGTAACCGGGACAGAGGTTTTTGTATTGTAATTTTTCAGTGGCTTTAGTACCACAAGTGAAATTCCATTAACCTCCGTTGTGTTGGTGTGGAGTCAGAAACCTCAGAGGCTGATGTTTCAAAAAAGCTGGACAAAAGCAAACGGTCACTCCAGGTAGGTGGAAAAATAGATTCTTTGTGGGTCATTTTGGTGAACTTAACCTTTAAATAAATGTTTGTTTCACCTCAAACTGCCTAAAAATGAAACGACGAATATGTATGTTCACTGTTATTTTCCTGTTTTGGAAGCAGTGGCATGGGGGCTGCAACTAACGATTATTTTAATTGTTGATTAATCTAATCGATTAGTCGTTTGTTTGCTATAAAATGTCAGAAAATGGTGAAAATGTCAGTCAGTGTTTCCCAAAGCCCTAGATGACGTCCTCTGATGTCTTGTTTTACCCACAAGTCAAAATATTCAGTTTACTGTCATAAAGGAGCAAAGAAACCAGAAAATATTCACATTTAAGATGCTGAAATCAGAAGATTTTGACTTTTTCTTAAAAAATTACTCAAACCGAATCATCAATTATCAAAACAGTTGGCAATTAATTTAATAATCGATTCATAATTGATTAATTGCGGCAGCTCTGAATGGCATTAATCATCATGATGAAGCTTTTTGACCTGCACAGTCATCCGAAAGCTGTTTTCTCCTCTGATGCTCGATGGCACCCGGCTATTTATGTGATCCAAATGAGCTCAGTCTGCCTCCATAGTGCCGTCATTAGTGTTGAAAACTGAATGTTTGTTTCATTTAATCGGTTATTAGTTCCTCGCCCGTTCCTCAAACCTAAAATTAGTACAAATGTGGAGCAGAAATAGTTAAAGACCGTGGTGATTCAGACGTTTTCCTGGCAGGCAGCAGGCAGCTTGAAGAGTGAATGCTGCTCTTCAGGTTGCACCGTGTCACCCTTGAACAACAGCCACAGACGCTCCCTGCTTGACACTCTTTCCCTGTTGCACTACTGTGGGAGCTGCAGCAAGCAGTGCAATAATGAAAGGGCATCGATCAGCTGGGCACGGCCTCCTCCGCACACCCTCCACCCTGCCCTGCCCCTGCCTCTGAGCAAGGCACCACCACCACCACCGCCGCCACCCGACGGTAACGTGACACTTTTCACTGCCACCTTCATCATGTCATCAGGACGATTCCTTCAATAAAGGTGGTGTTAAAATGAAAAAGTGTTGTCTGTGTTTTATTCTGAGCTTGACTGTGATGATGATGGGATGTTGGGTAATGTTAAAGACTGCCATAGGTTCCAGGCAGCAGTAGTGTTGGGTTCCTCTGGTTCTACTACTGCAATAAAAGCCCCTGATCAGATAAAGTGACATCCTCTTGATCGCTGTGGAGAAAACAAGGTTAAAGCGGCAAGCAGAAACAAGACAGAAGACAGAGTAGAGCAAAATTACTTAAGAGTATTAGGGGAAATAAAATATGAAATATATACGTTTAATAGATCTTACTGCTGCACTTAATTTGAATTCACATTTGGAATGTTTCTTTTCATCCATATGTTTTAGGAGTTTAATGTCCCTTTGCACACTTTTGTAAGGAAACATATTAGGGCCGGTTCCAGGGAAATGACAGGAGGATTTTATTTTGCAAATCAAGAACAAAGTCGCAATGTCAAAAATGAAGTTGTGATGTTGAAAATGAAGTCAAAATCTTACTCTATTTTTTCTAATGCTGAAAGTTTGACTTTATTCTCGACATTTTGACTTTATTATCAAAATGCAAAATTAAAATCTCCCCTTTGACCCTAATATGTTTCCGTACAAAAGAGCGCAGAGTGACAATAAATCCTAAAACATATGGATGAAAAGAAAAGAGCAAAATGTAAATTAAAACAGAGTACAGCAGTGGGGATCTATTAAAGGCGTAAAGCGTTAAAAAAAACATGTAAAACATATAAAGTATGAAAATGTATAGAAAATATGTCAAATAATGTAGCTGTTTCGGGAAAGACTAAGTTTTTATTTTGAAAAAATGTGGAGAATTTACAGAACATGATCTGTAAATAAGGCTGCAGTCCTGTACTGTTATTAAAGCATACAGTGGTATGAAAATTGACAAGTTTTGTTTGTCAATGAAATTATGATAAACCAAAAAAAAACCTTGTTTTTATTTTTTGAAAGGTCATTGTCACTGATAATAATAATAATGATAATTGTATAATACTGTATACTGTGAAATTGTGATACTTTGCAAGACGTTATTGTGCCATGAAAATCTCGTTGCAACCCCACATGTAAAATAAGTTGCAACATTTTAGTGCAATATCCAAATGATTTCCATATCATAAAATATCCATAAAGAAGCTGCAGGGCTGCTTCCTTTGTTCCATCAGAGAGATGTCAAATGTTCGTTTAAGAGCAGACACACACATCCAGCCTGTACGTGTGTCTTTTGACAAGTAGCCTAAAAAGTGCACAAGGCTGCAAATTTTCAACAAAAATAATTCATTGTATTTGTGAGTCCATAAGTGGATAACACTCCCACAAATAAAATGTCTCCGATCACCATCTCAGAATTATGGACACCTTCATGATGGGATATTAAAGCATAAAGCCCAAGTGGTATCACAGATTATTTTCTTGTCTGGTGCAGAACCAACAAAAATATGTCTGTTAGTGCTAAAGAAATTAAAAACCGTCAAATATCACACGTTTCAAATGTCTTATTCTTTGATTTAAATCCTCATTTTGCCTGTTGTATTCAGGTTCTTGTAGGGTTATTCAGAGCAAGGCTGTCAAAAGTATCAATACTTTTTTGACACCACATGCTTAAAATGATACAATTCCTGTTAATTATACATTTAACAATATCGAAAGCACTAAAGAAAAATGATCTAAAGCTCATTCAAGACCTCAGTTCAGTTCAGACTTCATTGTGCTGCCTGACATTTGGCTCGAAGCAAAACCACAGACAGTGTTCACTGACTTTGTCTGTACCAGCACTGTGTTGTTGTTGATTTTTTAAAAAGGAAAAAAAATATATATCTTGTGTGCCTTGGACTATTTTCTTTTTGCCAGGGTGTAGAAAGATGTATCAAGTATCTTTTTAAAAATACGATCATTGTATGAAGATTTAAAATTCAACATTTCACAGTTAACAACATACCAAACTAATTAAAAAATAATCTTTTATTGCATCAAACAGCACCAAACTAATATTTTTACCTTCATTAAAGGGACAATTCACCCCAAACTCAAAATTACATATTTTTCCTCTGGCCTATAGTGCTGTTTATCCATCTAAACTGTTTTGGTGTAAGTTGCAGAGTTGTTGAGATATTTGCTGTAGAGATGTCTGCCTTGTCTCAGATATAATGAGACTAAATGGTACAAGTCCTGTGTTGTCCCAAAAAAAAAACAAAAAAACAATACATTTGACAAATTCTAAACCCGTGTCTCTTTCTAAAAATCATGAGCCAGTTACTCAAGATAATTCACAGACCTTGTTGTGAGCAGTTTCATGCAGGAGCTACTTCTACAGCAGAATCTACCAGAATGACTTTCTTACTGATAGAAAAAAGTAGTTCCTACATGAAACTGCTCACAACAAGGTCTGTAAATTATCTTGAGTAACTGTGTCGCGATTTCTGGAAAGAGACACTATTAGAATTTTTCAAATTTTTTTTTTTGGTGCTTTGAGCAACACAGGACTTGTGCCATTTAGTCCATTTATACTAGAGAGAAGGCAGACAGCTTTATCTCCAAAACTCTGCAACTAAGACCAAAGAAAATGTAAATGGATAAATAGCTACAGGCCAGGGGGAAAATGTGTATTTTTTGGGCTGAACTGTCCCTTTAAACTGTCTGTAGTTATACAATACTTTTAAATATGACCGATTGAAACATTACTCATTCATAAATAATTTAGGTTACCACCTAAAACTTATTTTTAGGTACATGTATACATCCTAAAATTTTAACAGAGAACTCATAGCTTCAAACTGATGTGGATTCATTCATTTTTAAATCATTCTTTTAATTCCTGGATCATCTTCAGCCCTGTTATAAGATGAGGTTGAGTGCAGGGCTCTGTGTCAGTCAGTAGTATCATTTAAACAGCGTTGAGTCTGCAGTGAAACAGTGAGACTGTGTAGAAACAGAGCCGGCGCTGTGAAAACAGCACAAACACAGGCGAGGTAATAGAACAACACAGCATTTCCTCCTCTGAGGTGGGTGGTCACATTTACATTTCCTCTGCTCTGCCTGCTGGGACTCATGCGTGGAGAGCCTGGGAACCTCCCTCTGCACCCCCAACCCCCTCTGGACTCCGCCCCCCCACCCACCCAACATACCCCCACCCGTCCTACTACCAAAGCCCCATTAAAGGTCAGCAGCAGTGCACCTTTCAGCAGAGTAAAAAAGGAGGGAAAACTTCCTTTATAGGGACAGACACCATTCAGAAACATACCATGGTCCCTGCTGCTCCTAAACACACCATATGTCCCTAAAGCCTACTTACACCACTTTAGCACTATTTTATGATGCACTTGATGAATTTGCTTGCAGTAAAATCATTTTAAAAGGTGAAATTTATTAGGAATTTCAACTGAAATTGAATGATTTCAGGCGTTTGTATGAGCTAAAAATAGCAGAACCACAATGTAGAAACACTGTTACAAGTAAAAGTGCTGCGTTCAAAAAGCACAAAAGCATTGGCACCAAAATGTATTTAAAGTACTAAAAGTAAAAGTACTCATGCAGAATGCTCCATTTCACAATATATTATATATACAGTAAATATATATAATTATTGATGCATTCAGGTTCAACTTTTTTATGTTGCAGCTGATTTTAAAAACTTTGAAACTTTGTGCTGCTGGGTAGTTTGTGAGCTTCCCTCAGGCATCAGTAACGTTTTATATTAACCTACAATAATACATCATCATTTATCTGTTGGTTATATTTTGTATTATTAATATGAATCTGCAAAGGTAATAAACAGTTGTTGTGGAGTAAGAAGTACAATATTTCCATCTTGGTCAATCATCGTGTTGGAGTAAATTTAAAGTAGCATAAAATGGAAATACTCAAATAAAATAGGTGCCTCAAAAAAGTACTTAAGTCCCTCCACTGCACGAATGTGACTAACATCCCATGAAAAGCCAAAAACAAAAGCTTGAATTGTTTTTCAGTTTTCACATTTC